>PVJI01015389.1:0-41259 GCA_004026765.1 Micronycteris hirsuta | reverse complement strand
AAGTGTTTATGTCCTCATATTTAGCATCTCTACTCCTTGGAGTTTATTCTACATAAACATTCACACAAGTGCTTGAGGAGACATCTGTAATAAGGTTTATTGTAGTTTCCTTTGTAAAGAGACCACATGGATCTAAAAATACACAGGAACAGGAAACTGCTTAAATAATGAAAAACTACACAGCTCTTGAAAATAATGACATAGCGAGTGTAATGACAAGTGAAATATGCCCTAGTTATATTAAGTGAAAAAGATTATGCTGAAAAATAATGAATACATTTTTGATTCATACATAAAAGCAATAGTAATATTAATGATAAATATATTATCATTCAGGAAAAACATGGTAGTTATATGCATCAAATTAAAGAGGTTATTTCCCATCAGTGAATTTTCTTAAGAGTTTGTGTTTAAGATAGGTTTCTGTAACATTTGTATTTAATCAAGCTTTGTGTAATTACTATTTAAAAAGTAAAGATACAAAAACAAGGTGATAAAAACACTAAATGATTAAAATATACTTTTTTTTAAGATTCACTCCACGTGTAATATTGTATGAGCTTGGCCCACAAACCTCTTGAAAACCCAAGCAGATTGACATACTAGTTTGTAATCCCTGACCCTTTGGGTGAACATTCTGGTATAAGAGAATTTTTGGGTAAAGGAATTTTAGAAGATCTCCATTCAAATCAAAATTCTGTCATTTCTTCAACAAGTCACATTATATAACTGAGCCACAGTTTTCTCATTTACAAAATGAGAATAATAAAAATACATAGAAAGCTTCTCAGAAGATTAAGATGAAATAAAGATCAAATTGAAAACTACAAACCAGTATATTGTTAATGATATAGGTAGATGAAAACTACTTTCTGAAATGCTATGACTATACTTCTTTAAGTGCTATCTTTGAAATTTTTTCAAAAATTAAAAACACATAGATATTCTGAGATACTCCATGTGGAACACCGCCAGCCAGGCTGACCACCGACTTCAAGGCTGAGGACCATGAGATCCACATCTCAGAAGAAAATCTAGGAGCTCTTGAATGAAGTACGAACTCAGGGTTGAGAAGAGTTGAACAGCACAATATGATTCATATGCTTGCTCTTTATTTAGTCCGGAGAGGCATATTAAGATTTTTTGGTAGTTATTTGTTTCTAATTTATCAACTCAAGTTTTGGGGCGTACTTGGTTGGCTCAGCCCACTGTGGCAGTTTGATTTTGTCTGGAGTAATATAAGCCAAAGATAAATCATTAGTTTGTGTGTGGATGTTCTTACATCAACTTAATTCAATTTTTCCCCTTAAAAAATAACCATATATTAATGAAATTCAAACTTATACAATGCATTTTTATGAAATATTTAGAGATTAAAGAGGAATGATGCAATTTGATAATATTTAGTAATATAACAGAGCATTCCATCTTATTGTGAGATTAATTCGATTTACTTTATATCTTTAACTTTTGTTCATTTTATGTTACAAGGTATTTCATATACTTGAAAAGCATAGAAAATAAAAAATGACATCTATATATCCAGTACCCAAATCTATCAAATCCTAATATTTTCCCGTGATTTCTCCAGATATTTTTAGGAATCTAAATATTTTAGAAGCATTTGAAGATCTCTATGAACCTAATAAAAATCTGCTTTTCCCTCTTTCAGAGATAATGATGACATTGAATTTGGTGCTCATTCTTATAGATCTTTCCAAACTACTACTATAAATAGGTATCTATATAAAATATGCATTATTGGCTGGAAATTTTTGAAAACTTATAAAAATATATAGATTGTATGTATTCTTGTACAGTTTGCTTTCTATGTTAAATGTTATATTTTTGACATTATTTATATTAATACATGTAGTTCTGTTTCAATCATTTAAATTTTATTTAACATGCCATTGTGCATATGTACCAGAGATTTTAAAATTACTATTGAATATTTTAAATTATTTCAGTACTTGTCTTTTTATAAGAAATGCTACTGTAGATATTTTCATACATCTCCTTATGCTTATGTACATATTTCTCTAAGACTATATATGTGTGTGTATGTGTATGAGACATTTATTGAAGAAGATATAAGAAACATTATACATAGGACAGTAATGCCTCAGTCCCCTTCCAAGTAGGCACCTTGGGACTCCCAATTGCCATGAGCTACCCTGTCGTATTTTCCTGAATCTCATCAGAGGTCTGAAATCTCTTCCCTTTCAAGGCTTATTTTAGTTTTTGGAAAAAACAGAAGTCACATGGCACCAAATCTGGGCTGTAGCAGGGCTGAGTCACCTGGGTGATTTGTTGTTTCCCAAAAAACTCTGCACGAGAGACGTGATGTATGAACGGGTGCATTGTCGTGATGAAGCTGCCAATCACCAGTTTCCCATAGCTATGGCCTTCTGAATCATCCAATCATCCAACTAGTTTCCACGGAAAAATGTTCAAGCTTAACCAAAATTTGATGCAGATTCATTGCTCTACTTGCTCAGTCATTTTGAATGGGACAGCCACACAGCACACATGCTCGCGAAATGGTGTCTTCCACCCCCACTGGCTTCCCGTCCACTCTCCTTGGCTGCCAGTTTACAATCGATGTTGTGCCAACTGTTTTCATTATGTTAACAATGGCTGGACTTTTTCCAGATTCCTGGATAGACTATAGATAGATAGATATAGATATAGATATAGATATATAGATATAGATAGATGTAGATACAGATGTAGATATAGCCATAATTTTAGGGTCAAAGATTATTCGCATCCTTAACTTTACTAAATATTGCAAAACTGTTCTCTAAGAAAATTAAACAAATATATACTCTCACTATAAGGATAGGATACTTTCCCTATATTTTCTCAAAACATTATTAATTTTTGCCATTCTGATGGATGCTAAATTATGTTTCAGTATTTAATTAACATTTCTATGATTACTAAAGGAATTAAACATGATTTTGTTTCTTTTGGCCATTTAGGTTTCCTCATTTCTGTATTTCTTATTCTTAATGATTTCCCATTTCCTACTGGAGTTATGATTTATTATGCATTTGGAGAAGATAGTGGTGTAAAATGAATGCTAATCTTTTGTAGATTAGGTAGTTGCAAATATATTCTTTTAAATAATAGGTTTTATTTTCGCTTTTTAAAAATGCACCAGTGTTTTTACTTTTAATGCAGTCAATTGTGCCTTAATTCTAGTTTTTAATTTTTATGTCTTATTTTAACAGAAAAGCATTTCCAAGAGTTTTATATATATTGTACAGACATTCTCTCTCTCTCTGTCTTTCTGCTAATATATACACAAACACACTCACACACATATACATATATAACACACTTGAATGTTAAGGTAGTATAAAATTGGTACATTTATTAAACACACAAAAGCAACTGTAGCCAAAATTTTAATAATTGGACATTCAGAATGTGCTTAGTTACAACATAATGAATGCATTTTTGTTCCTGGTCCTGCAGATATACTCAGGCACTCAGAAACTGTAGTAAACTCTTTCAGACCATAAGATTAGACCTCAGTGTACCCCTAGATCAGTGACCTGAGTGTTAGAGAGCTTGTTGATTCAGTCAGTATTTGTGGGGGGCTGTCTCCTTTATGCCTGGCACTGTGGTTGGTCCTAGGATGCAGTGGTGCATAGAAAAGCCAAGTCCTAGATTTCTGTCAACCTAAAGATTGGCAGAATAGGTACATATTTAAAAAAAAAAAAAAAAAACAACTACTATAGTTACAAAATCCTATAGGAAATGTACATTTAAAAAATTCTACTATAGCCCGGCTGGTGTAGCTCAGTGGATTGAGCACGGGCTGGGAACCAAAGGGTCCCGGTTCGATTCCCAGTCGGGGCACATGCCTGGGTTGCGGGCCAGGTCCCCAGTGGGGGCCATGTGAGAGGCAGCCATACATTGCTGTTTCTCTCCCTCTCTTTCTCCCTCCCTTCCCCTCTCTCTAAAATTAAATAAATAAAATCTTTAAAAAATAATAAAAAATTCTACTATAAATATTATATGGATTTTTTGCAAATGTGTAAATTTTGTGAAGAAGAACTATGATGTGTGATGACAGACTGTGGCAGAGGAATAAAAACCTGTATGGGGAATTGACATTTAGATGCAAATTGAAAGATGAAGATCAGTTCTCCAGGAAAATGTGGCAAGGAATTGATCTGGGAAGAAGAGAACTGTGTAAAACTCTGAAATAGGGAAAGATATTGTTATGACAAAGAAAAAGCAAGAAAACTAATGTGGCTCATTGAGGAAAAGTGGCAAGATATGAGGCTGACATGCTAGATATGTGGGATGCCAGGCATGCTGGGACTTACTAAAGATTTTGGATATTTCCCAAGCATAATGTAAAATAACAAATGTATCATGTAATGAAGAATTAGTTTATATACTAATACTCATCATTTCTTGAGTGCTTATTGTATATTAGTCTTTGGGCTAAGAGTCTTATATTTAACTCACATGCACAACAACCCAGGAATTATATCCTTAATGGGGAAAGTGAATCTGAGAACTTAGGCTGTGAAATCAACAGAGCTGAAATTAGAATTTAGCTGTCTATCTCTGAAGCTTATGCTCTTCAGCATTCCACTAATTGACTTTCTAAAATACTTAATAAGGCCACTAGTACAAATCTCAGGAGACAGAAGAATCAGGCAGTATTTACCTCTGTTTAGGAGTTTTCTGGAGTAGTGGCTAGTAATTGCTAATTGAGCAATCTTCTGTGGTTGTATTTAATACCAAATGAAAGGATCCCTCCTGGATGACTGTCACTTTCCAGCTGTGCCCATCATTGATTTGGTTAACATGAGAAAAAATGAAACATTAATCTCCTGCTAGTTACCATTTATTTGTATAAAGATCTGTAATTAAACATCACCCCTAGGGCTACCCTAAAATAGGACTTCCCCAGCTGGTTCTTTGCTTGTTGGCTTGTTTTGGGCCATTTTACAAAGCCATCATCTCTCCTCCCTAGATTTTAAAAAAAGTATGTTAATCTAAAAAATGCCCCTTATAACCACAAACAGGCAAAGAAACCACTTCACCACAACGTGACTGGTAGGAGAAGCGCTATAGGACTGGCTGAGCTCCCACAGGCACCAGGTGAATCTCCAGTGGGATATTTCAGAGACTTGGTGTTCCCTGTGAGAAGTGTGGGGACAAGACCCCAAGCTGGGCTTCCCAGCCTATAGCACCAGAGCTGGAAAGGAACCCAGATAACATCCAGCAGTGAAAAGCAGCAGGGTTTCTGTCTACCAAGGAGAGATGGCTGGAGATGCAGAGAGCCCTTAAGGAGCCAACATACAAAATTTTGTTTGCAGCCACTTAACCTGGGCTCCAGCAGAGGGAGGGCAGACATTCCCTTGAGGAGAGTCTAGAGCTGGTGGCTCTGGAGAGAGAACTGAAGGAACAGGTGCCTGGATCCCTGTGCTAAGTCATTCCCCATGTTGCAGACGCCATCTTTCTCAGGAAGAGCACTCCTCTTCAAGTGGCATCAGTCTGAGGGGAAGCAATAGCTCCTCCCTATGGTGCTTAAGCCTGGCTGCTCATTACAGTTTAATTAGATTAACACCTGATAAGTTTAATGGCTGACTAGTTTAACAGTTAAGGCAGAAAATGAAAAAGAAGCAGCCAAAATGCGAAAACAAAAAAATCCCAAATGAAAGAACAAGAGGATTCTTCAGAAGAACTAGATAAAATAGAGGCAAACAATTTATCAGATATAGAGTTTAAAGTAATAATTATAAGAATATTCAACAGCCTGAAAAATGATGCAGAAACCAGTCAGAAATAAAAAATAAAATATCTGAAATAAATAATATCCTGAAGCAGAGGACTGAATCAGTGTTTTGGAAGATAAGATATAAAAAAGCACCTAGGCAGAGCAGCAAAAAGAAAAAAGAATTTTTAAAAAATGAGGAGAGCTTAAGAAACACTTTGGGCTACATGAAGTGTAAGAACATCCACATAATGGAAGTAGCAGAAAGAAAAGAGAGTGAACAAGGGATCAAGAACATATTTGAAGATATAATGACTGAGAACTTCCCTAAAGTGGTGAAGGAAAAAGACACACAAATCCAGGAAAGAATTCCAGAAAAGTTGGACCCAAACAGGCCTACACTGAGACACATCATAATTAAAATGACAAGGCTTAAAGTCAAGGAGAGAATTCTGAAAGCTACAAGAGAAAAGCAGGTAGTTATCTACAAGGGACTACCAATTAGACTGGCATCTGATCACTCAACAGAAACAATTCAGGCCAGAAGGTAGTGACATGAAATATTCAAGGTGATAAAAAGCAAGGACCTACAACTGAGGCTACTTTACCCAGGTAGGCTATCATTTAAAATTGAAGGAGAAATAAGGAGCTTCCCATATAAGACAAAGCTAAAGGAGTTTGCTAACACCAAACCAGTACTGCAATAAATGTTAAAGAACTTGCTTGAAGAAGAAGAAGATGAAGAAGAAGAAGAAGAAGAAGAAGAAGAAGAAGAAGAAGAAGAAGAAGAAGAAGAAGAAGAAGAAGAAGAAGAAGAAGAAGAAGAAGAAGAAGAAGAATACAGAGCAAAACTGAGCTCAAAATTATTTTAAGCAAGCATTTAATGCTTTCTGATATTTAACTATATTGTCCTCAGTACCTCTACTATTTCAGCTTTTTGGTCTAGCACTGCTATCAAAATCAGTCTAGAAAAAGAATGAGACAAAGTCAGATCACTGCCAAAATAATGTACCAATATTATTTCCCTTATTAGCATGGAGAGCAAAAGGCTATAAGCTTCTCCTCCCACTCCTGTACATTTGAATACTAGTTGATTACACCACAGCCTAACCTACAGAAAGGAATATAGAGTTAAAATCAGGAATCACAGTCATCTTTGAGCTTAATATAGTATGGCACAGAAAACTTGTTCAACAAATGCTTGTTGAAATATAATACTGATTCAATTAAAAAGTTTAAAAAAAAAGGTATTACAAACACATCTATCAATAATCACCTTAAGTGTAAATGGCTTAAATGCTCCAACCAAAGGCATAGGGTAACTGAAAGTATAAAAAAAACAAGACCTACACTTATATGCTGCCTCCAACAGACCGCTCTCAGATCAAAAGATAAACACAGACTAAAAGTAAAAGGATGGAAAAAGATATTTCATGCAAATAGAAAGGAAAAAAAGCTGGGGTAGCAGTATTTATTTCCAACAAAATTGACTTGATAACCAAGGCTATAGTAAGAGACAAAGGAGGACTACATAATGATAAAGTGAACAATCCAACAAGAGGATATAACCATAGTAAACATTTATGCATCCAAAATAGGAGCACCTAAATATGTAAAGGAAATCTTGATGGACATAAAGGGAGATATTGACAGATATACAGTTATAGTTGGTGATTTTAACAACTCACTAACTTCAGTGGATAGATCTTCCAGGCAGACAATCAACAAGGAGACAGCAGCTTTAAAAGACACACTAGATCAAATGGATTTAACTGATATCTTCAGAGCATTTTACAACAAAACAGCAGAATGTATATATACTTTGCAAGTGCACATGGCATGTTTTCTAGGATAGACCACATGTTAGGACACTGAACAAGTCTCAATAAATTTAGGAAAATTGAAATCATATTAAGCATCTTCTCTGACCCCAGTGCTATGAAACTAGAAATCAATCACAAGAAGAATACTGAAAAACATCCAAAGACATGGAAGCTAAATAACATGTTATTAAACAATGAATGGGTCAACGATGAAATCAAGGAAGAAATCAAAAGATACCTTGAAACAAATGAAAATGAAGACAAAACAATCCAAAATCTGTGGGACACTGGGAAAATAATCCTCGCAGGGAAATTCATAGTATTACAGGCTTGTCTCAGAAAATAAGAAAAAGCTCAAATAAACAATCTAACTTCATACTTAAAGGAACTTGAAAATAGACAACAAATAAACCCAAAGTGTGTAGAAGGAAGTAAATAATAAAGATCAGAGCAGAAATAAGCTGAATAGGGTCTAAAACATGATACTAAAGAGGAATGAATTCAAGAGCTGGTTCTTTTAAAAAATAAATTAGTTTGAAAAATCTTTAACAAGACTCATCAAGAAAAAAAGAGAAAGGACCCAAATATATAAAATCAGAAATGAAAGAGGAAAAATAACAACAGACACCAAAGAAATTAAAAGGATTATAAGGAAATATTATAACAATTATATGTCAAGAAACTGGGCAACCTGGATGATGTGGATAAATTCTTAGAAACACACAATATGCCAAAACTAAATCAGGAAGAATCAGATAATCTGAATAGACAGATTGCACCTGTCTATTCACCAAGCGAAATTGAAGCAGCAATCAAAAAACTCCCGAGAAACAAAAGCTGCAGACCAGATGGCTTCGCAGGCAAATTTTACCAAATATTCTGAGAACTAACACCTCTCCTCAAACTGTTTCATAAAATTCCAGAGGAGGAAAGTCTCCCAAACTCATTTTATGAGTCCAGCATTATCCTAATTCCAAAACAAGATAAAAACAGCACAAACAAACAGAATTTTAGGCCAATATCCCTGATGAACATAGATGCTAAAATCCTCAACAAAATATTAGCAAAATATTAGCAATGCATCAAAAAGATCATACACCATGATAAGTGGGGTTTATTCTGGGAACACAATGTTGGAATGACATAAATGTGATTCAACACATAAACAAAATGGTAGGTAAAAACCATATAATCATATCAGTAGATGCAGAAAAAACATTTGTTGAAGTCAAGCACTCATTTATGATAAAAACTCTCAAAAAAGTGGGATTAGAGGGAACATATAACAAATGCCGTATATGACAAATCCACTGCCAGCATCATACTCAATGGGCAAAAACTACAAGTGTCCCCCTTAAGATCAGGAACAAGACAGGGATGTCTGCTTTCACCTCCCTTATTTAGCATAGTACTGGAAGTCCTAGTCATAGCAATCAGACAAAAAGAAGAAATAAAGGCATCCAAATTGGAAAGGAAAAAGTAAAATTATCTTTATTTGCACATGCTATGAAATAGTATATAGAGAAACCCAAAGATTCCACCAAGAAACTACTAAAACCAATAAATGAATACAGCAGAGTAGCAGGACACAAAATTGATATTCAGAAATCAGTTTCATTTTTATACGCCAATAATGAACTAACAGAAATGGAAATTGAGAAAACAATTCCATTCACAATTGCTTCAAAAGAATAATATACCTAGGATTAAACCTAACCAAGGATGTGAAAGACCTGTGCGTGGAAAATGTTAAGACACTGAAGAAAAATAGAAGAAGATACCAGTAAGTGGAAGCACATACTGTGTTATGGGTAGGAAGAATTAACATCATTAAAATGTCCATACTACCCAAAGCAATCTATAGATTCAATACAATTCCAACCAAGATTTCAATGACATATTTCACAGGACTAGAACAAATATTTCAAAAATTTATATGGAGTCACAGAAGACCCCACATAGCAACAGCAGTCCTGAGGGGGAAAAGAAAAAACAAAGAAGAATGTATGTCACCTAATATCAAAATATATATAAGTCCTTAGTAATTAAAAAAGCATGGCACTGGCATAAAAACAGACACATAGATCAATGGAACAGGATAGAGAGCCCAGAAGTAAACCCATACCTTTAGAGTTAATTAATATTTGACAGAGGAAGCAAATACACACAATGGCCTGAAGATAGTATATTCAATAAATGGTGCTGGGAAAATTGGACAGATACACACAGACAAATGAAACTAGACCACCTTCTTACACCACACACAAGAATAAATTCAAAATGGATCAAAGAGTTAAATGTTAGACTCCAAACCATAAAAATCCTAGAAGAAAACACACACAGCAAAATCTTGGACATTGCTCATAGCAATTTTTTATCGGATGTATCTCCCCACACAAGGGAAACAAAAGAAAAAACAAACAAATGGGACTTCATCAAACTAAAAAGTTTCTGCACAGCAAAGGAAATCTTCAACAAAATAAAAAGACAACGCACAGAATGGAAGAACATATTTGCTGATACATCTGATAGGGAGTTAATATTCAAAATTTATGAAGCACTTAGGAAACTCAACACCAAAAAAAAAAAAAAAAAAACAACCCGATTAAAAAATGGGCAAAGGATCTGAAGAGGCACATCTTCGAAAGGACATACAGATGGCCAATAGGCATATGAAAAAATACTCAACATCACTAATCATCAGAGAGATGCAAATAAAAACTGCAACAAGATACTATCTCACACCTGTCTGAATGGCTATCATCAATAAATCAAGAAACAAGTGCTGGTGAGTTTGTGGAGAAAAGGGAATCCTTTTGCACTGTTTGTAGGAATGTAGACTGGTTCAGCCACTGTGGAAAGCAGTATGGCGATACCTCAAAAAATTAAAAATGGATCTCCTTTTGCCTCAGCAATCCCATGCCTGGGAATTTGTCCAAAGGAACCCAAAACATTAATTTGAAAGAACATAAGCACCCCTATGTTCATTCCAGTGTTATTTACAATCACCAAATTCGAAGCAGTCCAAGTGTCTATCAATAGATCAGTTGATAAAATAACTATGGAACATTTACACAATGGAATACTACTCGGCCATAAAAAAGAAGAAAGTTTTACCCTTTGCAACAGTATGAATGGACCTGAAGAACATTATGCTAAGTGAAATAAGCCAGTCAGAGAAAGAGAAATAGCATATGGTTTCACTCATATATGGAAACTAATGAACAAACTAAACAAACAAAACAAAGACAGACTCATAGATTGAAAGCAGATGACAGCTAATGGGGGTGGTAAGGGGGTGAGGACATTAAGCAAAAAGAAAGACAGACCCATGGACATGGACAACAATGTGGTGATTGCTGGGGGGAGGGGTATTTAAGGGGACTGATTGGTAATGGGAAAAATACAATAAATATTAAATCAATCAATCAATCAATCAACACAATCTTAAAAATTCCAAATTCCCTAGCCTTTGCCGGATTTTTGCATACATGAAAACTGTTTCATTTATGATTGTTTTCTCTTTTAAAAAATCCTCTGGTTATTTATTTATGTGACAGTAACTACAAAAACAATATATAAAGCTAAATTAACAAATTGTCTTAAGGGAAAATTCTTATATGAGGATGGAGTGAAGAGGCGTTTGATTTGATGACCTTAATAAAAGAAATGTAAAACTTTGATGCATAAAAAACAATAAATAAATATTAAAAAATAAATAGGTAAAGAAATAAATAAAAACTTCCCCTCATGTTTTTTTTTCTTCTTTATCAGCAATCTTCATTCACATTTCCCACTACTACTCCTTGTGTCTGAGGGTACAACTATTTTTATATAGAGCAGGGATCTGGTCTTGTTCTCAGCAATTCATTCACAATATAATATGCAAGGTGAGGCAAAAGTAGGTTTACAGTTGTAGAATATACACAGCACGCTTTATCCATATATTACGATATATTTATAATAATACATATTAATTATTTAACTAATAATAAGTATTATTTTCCATAGGCACAAGTGTAAACCTGCTTTTGTCCCACCCTGTATTGTATGGGCTCACAGAACTCTGAGTTAGTCAATGTTTAAAATATTAGCACCACTGATTTGGGCCCTTTATCATTTACTCAATCCCTTAATTTAAATCTTAATCTCCTTACTCTGATCTTTTACTTTAGCTCTTTCTCCTAATCTAATCACATCTTTTTCTAATTCCATGTCTACCTTCCTAAATTGAATTTACTTTCTTTCCTCCCCACCCCCCGAAACGTGTAGAGAGCCCAATTTGATTTTCAATTTCAGGTGTACAACATTATCATTCCGTATGTTATCTGTATACTCCATTACACGCCCATTGCGAGAAGTCTACTTTCCCTCTGTTACCATGTATTTGACCTTCTTTACCCAATTGCTATTTTCTTTTAACAAAAACTTTTCCACGACTGTTGACAATGACCGAAGAAATGAAATTTTCTTATACTTAAAATAGAAGTATGAGAACTACTTATTGCCAACCTTATGATCCTAAAATAAAACACTTCCCCTCAAATTATAGTGATAGCAGAGACATGTTGGTCATGTAACAAAAGTAGAGGTGTGTTCCTCAGCAATGTTAAAATTATGTGAAATGAGCTGTGAAGATTAGAGATTTACCGTCTTCTTCATCCTTTCTAATTGCATCCTGTCTCCTCACGTCCCAGACCTGGTGACAGAACCCCTTTGAAATTCCATGTGGCTGCTTTATCTAATGCATGCGTAACTGGAGTTCTCTCAAAATAAGAAAAGGGATCACATTACTCATCACCAAACCAGTAAACTCTGAGTTAAGTGGGATGTTATTAATAACTATTTCAAGATATGGAATGTAAAAGGGACTTTCCTGGAACAAAGAAAATATAATCCACCTAAAAATAAATAACATGTCAAAAGTTCAGGAGGGTAAAATGACATGTAGATTAGTTAACATTTTTTTTTCATCCTTTCTCCTCACTCATTCTCCTTCTTCTCCCTAAACAATACTAACGAATTTAGTTATTAACACATACTAGTTTACCCAACTCCTTGTGGCATATCTCTAAAAAAAATATTTAGTTTATATTTTATTTTCTCCCAAATAGTTGCCCAAATCCCTGTTTTGAGTAAAAACAGACTAAAAAGATTTTCTGTAGCAGGGCTTCTGTTTCAAACAGAAGAGGGGTTTTGACCCTTGTCATTTTCTCCCCTGGTCCAGAGATTATTGATCACATCACCCAACAATAATTTAGTTTTCTCACTTGAGGGAAATTCACTAGGCAGTTCTCACTTTTTTTAATAAAAAATATTAAACATGAAACTGCCAAATATGTCTCAATTTTATAATCTGCATAATGTAATGCTTTTGGACGAAGGCGTCCAGATCTTAGTGTGATTTATTTAATAAATAAATGTAACTACAAAAATATTAATTGCACGAGGAAAAGCAGCCTCTCTTTGTTGAAATGTAAAGGTGATTTTGACAAAGGGATCCCTATAAAACTATTATATTCTGCAATTTTAGACTAAAAAACAAAAGGCAAGGGGGGCAGAGGAAATGTTTCTGAAAGGGTGTTTTGACTCAGAATAAAAACAATGGAAGGAATATTAGGTTGGAAATCTAGACACTAGTATTATGTTCTTGGCTTGGCCTCTGAATATGGACAATTAACTTCTTTGGGCCTCAGTTATATAAAAGAGGTTACATCTTACTATGCCATTGGCAAAGCTCTCTAAAATTTTCTTCAGTAGTATTATTTAATAAGTCTGCAAAGACTGGCGTATTTTGACAACTAGAATTTCACTTGTGTCTGGCTTCATTTCTTGATAAAACTCTCAAAAGCCAATTTACATTAGGAGGCAGTAGTATCTGGTAGGAAAAAATGGGGCTTGCTCTCCATGTGATCCAGATTAAGATGTTAATTTGTAAACCTTAGCTTCCTTAACTGCAAAATATACATAACAGTGCTCTTTGCCTTTGTTGTGAAGATCACATCAAATGGAGCCTGCGCTTAGTGTACTGATTAGCAAACAGTGTACTGCCAGTACTACCGTTATCATCACTTTTGTTTTCATTTATCTACACGTGATGGTGTGTTAATATAGCATTAAGATAATCCAGGACTCATAGGTCCCCATTATATTGATTCTAAAATGGAATGCTCCCCTTCACAAAAATGGACCCCTCAGTGACCACCAGACCTGCCGTGCTGTTCCCGTGGCTCAGTGTCTGTCTAGGCCCCAGCTACTCGCCTAGAGTCCTCTTGGTGATTTTCTGCTTATGCAAGTGCGACCCATCCTTTGAAGCTCAGCTCAAATCCCACCTACTAGGTCAGCTTGTCTGTCCCTACTATGTCAGCCCACACCGGTTGTTTCCTATGACTTGCAATACAAAATAATATCACACCTAATGAAGGGACCCCTTGTGTTGTTATTAGTAAATATATGGGAAAGAGCTTGAGTTGTGGAGTTCACACATTTAGTTCCCACAAGAGTTTTCTGCAACTAGGAAATGAGCTAAGTGATTTTGGATATTTTTTAACTTCTCTGATTCTGTTTCCTAATATGAAAATGGAAACTATACTATATACTTGCAAGGGTTGTTCTGAATACTAAATGAAATAAACCTGTCAAGTACCTGATATGTTACAAGCTTAGTAAATGCTTATTTCTTCCTAATGCCTACTACAATAATTTATAAGAAATGTCGAGCTGAATATATAAAAATGTCTTATCCTGCCAAGAGAGAATGTGTTATTTAAAACAGTGATGATTCTTTTTAGTTTCTTATTAGTAACTATAAGTTCTGAATACATCATAAAGATTAAGTACAAAATTATAATAAAATATTGGTTAGTTAGACAAAGTCTTCTTTTTGAATATGGAAAAAAAAAATAGAGCAAATTCACCTGTGGTTAAATGTACTCACTTCCCTAGTTATATTTAAAAAGATGTGAGAAGATTGATAAGAACAATATAAGTAGATTCTGTAAAAACAAAAAAGATAATAATAAAATAATAAACTTAATTAAAATGACTATCACAAAATGCTATATAATCATTAAAGACATATTGAAAATTTGACTCTGAGCCTCCTCATAAAATATGTAAACTCTTTTACTTATATTTCTGCCTATAAGTTTTCTATTGGTTCTGGAAGACTTCCTTGGGTACCAGGTAAAAATATCTTGGCACTTCAAAATCAATGATTTTTGCCCAGGCCTACCTACGTGTAATGAACAACATCTATCAAGTCCTTCTGGAGTTTATCTATCTGCTCCACTCTGCGAGATTAGATCAGTCAGTAGCATTCAAGTGTGCAAAGCTTCGATGAAAGTGGCTCTAGGGATTTACATCGCATTTTTGAAATAGCATTACAGAACCCTAATGGAAAAGAATCAAGGGGCTAAACTCGTGTGAAGATAGGCAGTTTTAGAAAGAGTCAACTTAATTTTATGCCAGGAGATAGTAGAGAAAAATTGGACTATGTCCAATCCTAACTGGTCTCCTTGGCTATTTTTGAAGCAAGTACTGATATAATGTCTGTAGGATATATTGTTATCCTCTCTATGACTACTTTTTCTTCCATGATTGAAATCTTTTCTTGGAGACCTATAAACATCCTTTATTTTTCGTATGCATTCTTTACTCCTAAATGTGTTATTTTATACATGTATTAACATACCCCTTTATTTTACATGTGGCGTGGCAGGATGCTAAGACATTTAAAGTACAATCTTGGTTAATTAGACTCTAGCTTATCTTAATTATTATTTTAATAATTTCATTTTAATAGAATGGGCAAGGTCTCAAAATGCAAAGCAATTTGGAGTGTGAACTTTAAGAAGCAACTTTTATAACATGCCTTGAGATAAGTATAGTTTATTTTGCTAATCTGAAACTGTATAGTTCTTTAATAGTTTGATTATCAATATCAGCAAATGACGACTCCTTAGTCATACTTTCCTTAGCTGTCAAAGAAAGATTAGATTACTTTTAGTGTTTTTACAGAAGCAAGAAAGTGGACCAACTCAGTATTTTCCATGTGTGACTGAAAAAAAAAATTGTTTTGTGGTCAAGTATGTTTGGGACACATGGGTTAAAACAAGATAGACATTTATTTTTTCTTAAGGAATTCTCAAAGCTTAAATTCCATGGTTAATCAGGGACTTCTAACCAAAACCACACATTTCTTGAATATGCTGATTAAGTTGTCTTGGGTAGATTTCCCCGATAGTGGAAATTTGTTGACTCTGACTAGCCAAAATGACTTCTGAATGTTTGTAATGCTTTCCCAGTACTGTAGAGATTCAGAAGACTTTGACATATTTTTATAGGAATGGTCTTTGTTTGAGAGATACTGTTGTTCTCACTTTAACAACCAGAATTGTGTGGATAGTTCTTGGAGATAAGATTGACCAGCTAGATGCAGAGATCTTATATGTGGGACTATGAAGACTTTAAGAAGGTAAAGTCAAATTTACCAGAGGGTCATTATCAGAGGGTAGTGATAATGTGAGGTGACTGAGTCCAGAATCTTTCACTCATTTCTTCCAACCGAGTGTTATTTTAGCCTACTTGAGCTGCCTTAACAAATACCACACTTGGGCTGTTTATAAACATCAGAAATCTAGTTCTCACAATTCTCGAGGCTGAAGTTGAAGATCAGGGTGTCAGTATGGTTGAGTGAGGGCCCTGGTGACAGACTTCTAGCTGTATCACAGGGTAGAAGGAAGGGACTAAGGATCTCTTTGGAGCCTTTTGTAAGGAACTAATCCCATTCATGAGGGCTTTTCACCCACGACTTAATCCACTTTCTGAAGCCCTCATCTCCTAGTACCATCACCAGGGGCATTAGGTTTCCACCATATGAATTTTGAGGGGACAACATAATTCGGACCATGGCAGTGGCTAAAAGGAACACTACCATATGAGTAAAATCTAAAGTAACTGGGTTTTTTGAACTTTTCTATAACCCTGGAAATTCAAATTTGTGGCTATGTACAAGGATGATTAATGAGCATTGTCCTCACTGGCGATTTTGGGTCCACATAGGGGATAATGGAGAGACAAAGCAGTCCAAATGGTGATTCAAAAAGGCTTACACATGGCCTGCAAAATGGGAAGTGTATGGCTTCAGGATAAAAGTTCAAAACACCAATGGATTTCCCATATATTTTCTTTGTAGTTGGGTCTTTGACCCAGATGCTAATCACAAATAAAATCGAAAGTGAAATTGTGCAGAGACTTGAAGCTCAATATTGTAAGTGGCTTTATTGTTCTTTTTCCTCCCTCCTACTCCTTATATCTGAGAACAAAAAGGAGGGAGGTAAGGAGTGTGGGAGTTTTTATTCATCTGCTTACAGCTGGCTATAGAACTCAAGTCAACATGGGAGTGTCAGAAAAATTATCACTGAGTCATTCATGTCTTCATTCATTCTTAGAATATTGGTAACTACTCTTAGCTGTGCATTCTTCTAGGCCAGGGGAAAAATTTAACAGAGCACAAAGGCCCTACTGCAACAGATTTTCTATGATAGTTTAGGCAGATTAACAACAATCTATGTAATAAAATATATAAAATGATGCATAAATGTCAATTGATAGATTTTGAAAAGGAAATATATATCACGATAACAGAATAGAATACATAGGGATATTTATTTATTTATTATGATTTAAGGAAAAGCCTCTATTGTATTAAGTTAGAAAGTGAGCCATCCAGGTATCTCTAGCAGCAAATAAGGAGATTTGAGGCTTGTTCTCTGGGACTGCAGGGAATTCCGTATTTTTGAACCAGTATGAACAATGGAAAAGCAAATGAGAACCGAGATTAGACTGAAAATCAGGGATGGGTCATGTAAGGTCATTCAGGCAATGGTAAAAGTTTGGTTTTTACTTCTGATGAGATAGGAAACCACTGAAGATTTTATGTCAACAAGTAGCATTTGCCTAATGTTGCTGTCAGTTCCAGGTCCAGGGTTCAGTTTTTCTTTTCTTTTTTCTTTCTTCCTTCCTTTCTTTCTTTCTTAACAAAGACCAGCTAGGTTGAGCTAGAATTACTTTATTACAAGTCAACATTCCTGAGGAAGAATTCTGATTTTCATTCTCTTGAGTTTTGCCTTACAATTAAAAGATGGCCAACACAGCACCAAGGGTCACGTAATTACATGTCAAAGTCCATAGGCAGGAAAAAAGGGAGACTTCCTCCAATATTTTTTCTTTTGGTTGGGGAAGAAAATCTTTCCCAGACAACCCTCATGCACATACTCTCAGGTCACATTGTTAAAAATCCAGCCATATGCCACTCCAAACCCATGCATAGCAAAAGGGAGCGGCACTCACTTGACTGACACATTGCATGTGTTCTACTCTTGAAGCTGAGTCTACCTTTTTGAATACAATGCCTCCCCAGGAACTTTTGACTAAACAACCCTCAGTATCTGCCACATATCTAAAGAGAGATCAGTATCTACTGAACAGACAAAGGAAAGAGAAAAATGATATAGATCCTCAGTACAGTCCATAAAAGGAGAAGGTTACAAACAAATGTTGGCAATTACTAAAGTCTTTTCTTTCTGCATTTTTCCCACATCCTGATTCTGTGGCTTTTTGTAGTCTTTTATGGTTATTAAGTATTTCAGAAATCTGCTGTTCCCAAAGTTATTAGTCTTTCCCAAGTTATTTCCCAACTCATTTGGTTTGCAGGGCTTTCTAAATATGAAAGTTTAAAACATTTGTTTACTTACTTTTAGGCATTTTGTCATTGGGTCATCCCTTTGCTAATTCTAGATTGATCTAAAAGATAATAATTACTCTAGAACAATAGGCATGCCTAGTATTATCTCAGGAAAACTGGGACTATCCCAGCAAAACTGGGGTATACATTCATCCGCTAATGGGAACTACACTTGTTTTCATTATTCATGTGGAAATCCATAAATTATAGGTTGAACCTGCAAAGCCTTTGTTAAGGTAGGAAAAGTGGAGCCTGCTTGGCTATGGTCTGCTTTAAATTTTCGTTCCCTCCCAGTCCGCTCCCTAAAGACACAAACATATGATATGGCATTTGTTTTGTTGCACATATTTCCTGTGCGGGATTGCTAATTATACCTAAGGGAACAAAAGACCTCCCTGCAAGTAGAAACATGATGTGGTGAGAGTGATAAACTATTGAGCTGGACCTACACTTAGAGAAGAAAGATGGAAGAAATCAAGGACTGTAAACAATTCTAAAAATTGTCTTAGAATATACACTGACACTTCAAGACAGATCTCTTAGCTCCAATTTTCTTGGCATTTATATGCGTACTCCCTTCCTCTGAAATCTCTGCATTTTGCTCATGATGGAAGATGCACAACTATTTCTAATATATGCATGCTCACCATGAACTCTGCCCTACTGCATGCAGCTGACATTCTTCTCTGCCCAGAACACTGTTCTGAAATCAGCAGTCAGATACACAATGATTTTTCAGCACCTAAATGTGCAACATGGGCATTTAAGATACCATGCTGAGAAAGTTAAATGTGCTTCTTACCCCCATGTAAGTTTATTTCTAACACAGAGGAATCATGACTTTAGATATGATACTGTGAAGGAGAAGTTCAGAATTCTATGGCTGTTTGTAATTAGGTGACTCCACTTAGCCAGGACACCAGATAAACTAGTTTATATATTAATGATTATAACACAACAATAAAAATAACGACCATTTATTGAGAGGCGATAGTACGTGAAACATCACAGTATATATAAAAATCTTGAATCGTTACCAAATTCAGAGGTATGAGTAGTCTTATCATCATCTGACACATGAAAAGACCGTGGCTCTGAAAGATAATATGATTTCCACAGTACTACATGACTGGTAAGTAGCAGAGCTGGGATTAAACCTTGTTTCTGCATGGATCCATAGCCCTCATGTTTTCCATTGTGCTGTATAGTTTTCCTGAATCTCAGTCTCTTCATGTGTGAAATGAAGTATGCTATAAGGGATATGTGAAATAAACTTGGTACAGTGATCGGGTTAGACCTCAAACCTCTTTGATATCTATATCCAGGAAAGAAACTACTCTAGGGGCATTTTCCTTCATACCATTCATACTTTTCATGACTTTGTCATCTTTCAAATTGTATCACTGATCAAATTTCTACAACTTACCTCTTCCTTTCATCACCCATGCTTCCTATTCTAATTCCTAATAAAGAAGGAGGAGGAGGAGGAAACAGCAGTACCATAGATGACATCAATTAAGCACTTACTGTGTTCTATATATTTTATAAATATCTAGTTTAATCTAAGGATCCTATGTGAAAGACACTCTTTTCATATGTACAGAAGATAAAACTAAGACATGGTGAGCTTAATGAGTCGCCCATGGTTCCAGCACAGGTACCTGTCAGAGCTGGATTGCATCCCCATATTCCTTATCATCCTGCTCATCACTCCTGTTGTTATCAGACTGAGGTAATTCAAAGAACATCCCACAGGTTTAAAATGTACTTACATACAGGTGCTTCTCCATCTCATAAAATTAATACAGATTGGGCAGTGGAAGGGTGAAATAAAAACTATTCTCTCCACTAAGCATGCTTACCTAAATAAGCTCTGGTCTACAGTCACAGAAGCCATTTTAAATGGAAATAAAAGGTTTGGGAAATTTAAAGTTGCATGGGGAAGTCAACAAGAAGAGTCTCTCAGGGTAGAGGCAACAATTTCTGCAAAAAAAAAAAACCCATAAAAGGCATTTTTATGTGCGAAATTGGTAATACAGAATGGGCAAAAGTAGGTTTACAGTTGTGAGTATGTGAAACATAAAGGTTTTTTTTGTAATATTATTTATTAATTATTGTATTATTTTCCACATGAAAAACTACATTCCTACTTTTAAAAGAAACAAATGGGCCACAGTTTTGGTGGACAATTTAGTGATCTGACACAGGCTGGAGGGACTGGAAGGGCAAGAGAAAGGCTGTGACGGTCAATGAGCATCAATCCAACACCAGGAGATCGGTCGGGCCACAGAAGAACTGGCAAGGGGCTGAGCGTGCAGGAAAACAAAGGCGTTTTTTCAGTAATTTTTTTGAGTACAAAACTAGAAGTACCCCACATTTGGAAAGCCACATTCTGAGTATTCTGAGGTGGTACGGAATGCCCTCTGATCAGAACTTAAGCAATTGCCTAGAGAAATCTGGGGAGAAGGAAAAGATATTTTATCTATAATTACTGGGTAATTAAGAAGGGACAAAGAAAAGAACAAAAATATTTATAAACTTTTAGTACAATAATTTATTCTATATCAGGTCAATAGGCATAATATGTAACAACAACATAAAATTTTACCCAGAATTTGTCATATTTTAATAAGGTCAGTGTGTCTCCCTCATAGCTTCAAGCTTGCTGTGAATCCCTGGGCTCCGGAAACTTCTCAATAATTTCTTGTCCCCTTTATGTCTGTAGCTGGGTGTGTGGTGGCTTCCTGCTATTGCTGATCGACAGTTACCCCACTGGCCCCCTGTCCCACTCTCACTGCCTCTGGTCACCTGTATAATTGAATCCCTACATTTAATTTCCTCTGTTGCCACGTCAGTGTCCTTAAAACATTTCTTTGTTAGGAAGGGGATAGATGCATTAGTTTTCAATGGCTGCTGTGACAAATTGCCACAGACTGGGTGGCTTAAAATAACAGATATTTATTTCCTGACAGTCAGGACATACCAAGTCTGGAGCCAAGATGCCAGTACAGTTGGTTCTTTCTGGAGGCTCTGAGGGAGGATCTGTTCATGCTTCTCTTTTAACTTTTGGTGATTGCCCACAGTTCTTGGCATTCTTTGGCTTGTAGATACATCATTCTGATCTGTCTGTATCTTCACGTGGCTTTCTTCTGTGTTTTTCTCTCTCAACTCATTTCCTTTCTCTTATGGGGAAGACATTCAGTCATTGGATTAAGGGCCTACCTTCAATCCAGGATGAATTCCATCTTGAGATTCTTCATTATATGTGCAAAGAGCCTACTTCCAAATAAGGTCACATTTCCAGGTACTGGGACTTAGGAGTTGACCATATCATTTTGGGGTCACTGTTCATCTCACTATGGGGTTTCCTCTCTTTTTCTGCTTGAACTATAAGAGGCACAGAATGGCCCATGCTCTCATATTCTAAAGTGGCATTGTCCAAGAGAACTTTCTATGATGATGGAAATATTTTATGCCTACGCTGTCCTCTTTGCTAGTCATCTGCCATATGTGGCTACTGAGTACTTGATATATGGCTAGTGTAACTAAGGACATCAATTTTTTATTTATTTTATCTTAATTAATTGAAGTTCAAACAGTGACAAGTGTCTGAAAGCCATTGCCTTGGGCAGAGCAGTTCCATAGGAAAGATGGACACGCACTAACCACATTAATTCAATGTAGTGAGCATTGTAAGAGCTGGCACTGAAAGTGTTGTCAGTGATAAAGTCACAGAAGCAATGCCACAGGAGTGGGCCTTCACCAGAGTATAAAGGGGCTTTCAGTTATCAAAACAGTCTATATGAAGACACAGAGAAGAGAAGGAAATTTTACACAACATCTAGAGTAAGGGTCCCTGGAAGAAGTGAGGATGCAAAAGCAAATTTTAGATAACTCAATTACCGAACTAGAGAATGTGAACTTTGTCCATGGCTGTAAAACATGGGAGTGAAATGTTCATACTTATTTTTATTTATTTTCCCTAGCTTTATTGAGGTATAATTCACCAACAAAATGTGAGTATGGTTATGATGTATGACATGATTTAATATATGTATACTTTGTGAAATGATTGCCACTATCAATCTAATTAACATCCATCACTTCACATAATTACCATTCTGTGCATGCATGTGTGTGAGAGAGAGAGCAAGGGAGAGAGAGAGGAAGAGAGAGAACACAAGAAAATTTCAAATATACGATATAGTACAATTAACTATTTCATTTTAGAATATCTCATCATAGGGTTTCCAAAGCAAAATGAAAGAAAAAAAGAAAGTGCAGCGGTGGTTTACCATTGTCTTCTGCTGCTCAGCGTGTGGGCCCAAACTGCACGTGCTCTGGTCTCTGTTGTCCATCACTGAACTCCTACACAACGTAAGCACCCCTGCCGGTCTAGTCCCAAACTAGAAGGACACGCGGTGGTTGATGTGAAAGGCTAAAGGAAAGTATGATACCGGACAACACATACAATCAGAACATGGAATATAAAAGGCACGAACCAGGTTAACTGGAAATTGTAAAGCAAGAAATGGAACGTCTAAGCATTGCGGTGTTTGGGGTTAGCAAACTAAGACTGGAATGGAACATTTCCAGTCAGGCAACTACAAAGCATTCTCCTCTGGAAATGATACGTTCTGAAGAAATGGCATGGCTTTTACTGAGCCAAGATATGGTACAAACAGGCAGAGCCTACACCACAAGGCCTGAAAGAATAATATCAGTCATACTGCTAGGAAATTTTATGAACATGACCATCACTCAAGTCTATGCTTCAACTAGACAAGCTGAAGAAGTTGAAAGTGAAAGTGTTTGTGGAAGTATCCAAGAAGAATTTCATTATATAGCAAAACAAGGCCTGCTGATAATTATAGGTGGTGGATGGAATACAAAATAGGAAATAAAACAGAGTCGACATTATCAATAAATTTGGTCTGAGGTCAGAAATGAAGCAGGAGATTGGGCCATGGATTTCTGTGAGATCAGCAACGTGTCCACTGCAAACCCATGTTTCCGACAAGAGTACAGATAACCGCGCCCATGAACTTCACCAGATGACCGATACAGAAACTGAATAGACTATGTCGTTGGAAGCAGGAGATGGAGAAGGTATATTCTTCCTGCCAAAATAAACCAGACGCAGATTGTGGTACTCACCACAAACGGTTAATATGAAACATTGGACGAAAGCGGAAAAAGAGCACCAAAAAAATCGTATTGCCAAAATATAACATAAATAGCATCCTATATGGATTTAAAGTGCACATAAAAGCAGATTTGCAATGTTGAACTTAACTGAGAAATGAATGGACTAAAAGTAGAAATATTATTGGAAAAGAATGTGAAAAGGCAATGCCAGAAGTAAAAATGGAAAGAAAAATCTAGGTGCGTGACAAAAGAAACACTAGAAAGGTTTACAGACAGGTGAGAAGCAAAAGGAAAAGGTGACGAAAGCAGGGTCACCTCCTGAAAGCAGTTTTTCAATGACCGTCAGGTAGAGAGAAAGAGAACTATTATAATAGCCAATGCAAGAAGATAAAAGGGAACAACAAAAAAGGAAAAACAAGAGATTTCTACCAAAAGATTCAAGCAATAAAAGGATAATTCAAACCTATACAAGGAATGCTGAGTGACCAGTAAGGAGGCATGTTATCTGACCTGAAGAAAATAAAGGGAAAGTGGAAACAGTATACTGAAATCTACACAGAGAGACAAAAGGATGATAGATACCTTTGAAAAAGATTTCTATGAGGAAGAGCCTGTAATTCTAGAAAGCAAATTAAAAGCTCCCTTGGGAAGAAATAAATCAGCAGGGGAAATGGGATACTGATAGAATTATTTCAAGCCACAGGGACTGAATTTATCAACATGCTAACCAGAATATGTCAACAAATATGTGAAAAAATAGGCTATAGACTGCGAACATTTAGTATGCATCCCCATCATCAAGAAAGGAGATGCCAAGAAATGCAGTGATTATAGAACCATTGGTCTAATTTTGCATGCAAATGACGTAATGATCAAGGTGTTGCAACAAAGGCTTCTACTTTCTATGGAGCAAGAAATGCTGGATTTTCAAGCTGTATCCAGAAAAGAAAGGCACTTGAAGTAAAGTTGTAAACATTCGTTGGGGACTGGAGTGCTCCAGAGAATTTCAGAGGTTTACTCTATGTTTTATGTGCTACAGTAAAGCCTTTGACTGCATGGGTCATGACAAGCTTTGGGTTGCTTCGAAAGATATGGGTATTGCTCATCACCTGATTGTCTGATGTGTAAGCTGTACTGTGCACAGGAAGCCACTGTCAGGACAGAACATGGAGAGACAGAATGGTTTCCTATAGGTAAAGGCATCAGGCAAGGGTGCATTTTTCTCCCTATTTGTTTAATCTGTATACAGAACACATCATACAAAAAAAAAAAAAAAAAAAAAAAACTGGGCTAGATTCAGAGGAAGGAGGAGTAAAAATTGCTAGAAGAAATATCAATAACTTAAGATATGCAGATGACACCAAGTTACTGGCAGAAAGCAGCAATGATCTGAAAAGAGTTCTGATGAAAATAAAAGAAAGTGCCAAAGTAAGACTGCATTTGAACAACAAGAAGACAAAACTTATAACAACAGAATAAATACACACTTTTGATATGGACAATAAACACATTGAAATTGTTAAAGATTTTGCCTACTTTGGTTCAGTCATCAATTTTAATAGAGACTGCAGTCAAGAAATCAAGAGCAGTCTGAGAAATGGAAGAATTGGGAAAGATCACCAAGAGCAAAGATGTCATTAGAGACCAAAGACAAGGTCATCCACAACCTCATATTCCCAACTACTACATAAGATGCAAAAGCTGGACTGTGAAGAGGCCAATAGGAAAATAAATTGAAACAGTGATGTTAGAAGATAGCTCCATGAGACTCTGTCAGAAAGAAAAACCAGTGAGTATTAGAACACGTTAAGCCTGAAATATTGTTAAAGGCAAAAATGATCAAACTAAAGCTGTGCTTCTTGGGCCACATCATGAGAAAGCAGTGTTCTTTGGAAAAGACAATAATGCTGGGAAAACTAGAAGACAGAAGGGAAAAAGGAAGAACAAATATGAGATGGCCTGACTCCATAAGAGGGCCATAGTCAGAAGTCTACAGGAGCTGAGCAGGGCTGTTGAGGACAGGACATTGTGGACGTCACTCATTCCCAGGGTTGCTAGGAGTCAGAGGTGACTGAACAGCATATAACACACGCACACCATTGACTATAGTCGCCACGTTATATATTAGACCTCCAGAATTTATTCATCTTGTACAGCTGAAACTCTGTACACTTTGGGCAACAGCTCTCCACTTGCTCTATTTGTAGCCCCTGGCAACTACCACTTTACTTTCTGCTTTTATAAGTACTGCTCTTTTAGATTCCACATATATGATCATACTTATTTTAAAAAGGTAGCCTTACCTGGAAGCAGAATGGACGGTGAATTGGAGCAGACAGTCCAGAACAAACTTTCCTGTTCTGGTTCTCCTCTAGAATCTGTAAGGTATGTGCCAAGCACTATAATTATCCAGTTTTGAAGGAAAGGGAAACTGTGCTGAGTTTATATGAATTGTGTACATGTTTTTATTCTTATGTGCAAGATGCTTAGTAAAGGCATTGCATTCTGTAGAGCTTTAAAGTCTTAAAAAATCTGAAGTATTATGTGCACTATGTAAAAAATAAAAATGGAAACCCCTCTGTGGTTGCTCACTTTCTACCTAGAATCACTTTGAGAGATGGCAAAGCTCTCCACCTTTCAGTTGTAGGCTTTTTGCATTTGGTTACAGCAGTAATTCCTCTTGTAATTCTTGGCTAATGCATAAGCATTCATGACAATTTCTGCATTAGACAGGCTCTACCGTGCGTACTGATGGTTTCTACTCTGTAATTGTAGGGATCCTCATTAATCTAAAAGAATATTATGACATTGCAAGCTTACAGGAGAGACAATTCATGGCTGACACAAAAAAGGCTTAAATTATGCTGCTTTTGATGATGAGAGATGCAGAGCCGCATTTTTTTAACTTTGGCAAATTTAGGATTTAGCAGCTGTAAGAAAATTTCTTGTATAATAAAAGTGGATGGCATTCAGACAACCAATTCCAGGCCTGTCTTGAGGAAACCTTTAATTTTAAGAAGAGATTAAAATTCCAAAGCTGTTTTCTGGTGGCATTTTTATTGATAAACCTGCATTTAAAGCAGAGTTTTTACAAATGCATGGGATGCACATAGCCAGAATGTACCATATTAGAAGCTGCTGCCTGGAGTCTGAAAGCTTGTGGAATTTTACAGATTGTTCTGGACAGTCTCCAAGATGTGTTTGGACATGTGTTAATTTTTTTACACTCATCTGTGTTTGATGAGAAAGAATTGACTTTAGGGGTATAGGTTTTCTTTTGTAAGTAAAGTAAAGACTGTTTGCTTTTTTTAACTGTAAAAAAGAAAAAAAGGTGCAGTTTTAAATTTAGACAAAATAGAAAAAGGACTTCTCTCTAGTATATTCCCTCTGTTTATAAGCTGTCGTCCATACAGTTCCCATAGATGACTTGCTATGTGTACAGTCTCAAACATTAGACTTGCTTTATTTTTATCCATGAGGACATTGAAGCCCAGACAGGTAATGACTCTTCAAGATCATTGATTCTTGGTGGCAATTTAGAGAAAAAATGAGCCTTGTTTTTCTCTTTTTTCGGCCAGTACTTTTTGGCAACATTGTGCCAAAATAAATGAGTCTAATTATTTCATATCTACAGTGCCTATTATTGTATTGGACATAAGAAATGCATTAGACACTAAGAACTTTGTACTTATTTTGGGAAAACGAAACTAGCACACATGAAATTTTGTTTAACATCCTTAGTCACTAGCAAAATGCAAATGAAACCCACAATGAGGTATCACTTCATACCTGTTAGAATGGCTAACGACAAGAAGACCAGAGAAAACAGGTACTGACAGGGATATGGGTAAAAAGAACTCTTATGCACTGTTGATGGAAATGCAAATTGGTTCAGCCACTATGCCAAACAAGGCATAGGTTTATCAAAAAATTGAAAATAGAGCTAACATATGACCTAACAATTCCACTTCTGAATATATGAGGTCTGTCCAGAAGGTACCTAGCCATGTAAAATGAAAAATAGAGACATTTATTGAAGAAGATACAAGAAACATTGTACATAGGACAATGATGCCTCAGTGCCCTTCAAAGTAGGCACCTTGGGACCTCACACAGTTCTCCCAGTCACCATCAGCTGCCTAATCATATTTTCCTGAATCTCATCAATGGTCTGAAATCTCTTCCCTTTCAAAGGTGATTTGAGTTTTGGAAAAAGCCAGATGTCACAGGGTGCCAAATCTGGGCTGTAGGGGGACTGAGCCATCTGGGTAATGTGATGTTTCCCAAAAAACTGAGTAAGACATGATGCATGAGCAGGTGCATTGCCATGATGAAGCTGCCAGTCACCGGTTACCCATAAATGTGGCTTCTGAATCATCTGAATAGTTTCCATGGAGGAAGGTTCAAGGTTAACACGAAATCTCTACTAGATCAGTCATTTTAAATGTGATGGCCACACATTATGCATGTTCACTCAACGGCGTTTACCACCCCACTGACTAGAATAGTGAACTTGTCATTGTTCATGCATATGCATTCCGGTCCATTCTCCTTGGCTGCCAAGTTGCACTGGTGTCAGGCAAACCATTCTTATTATATTAACAATGGCCAGACTTTTCTGGAAAGACCTCATATATATAAAGGAAATGAAAATAGAATCTTGAAGAGATATCTGTACTCCCATGTTTATTGCGATGTATTCACAATAGCTAAGATATGGAAACAACCTAAGTGTTCATTAATGCATGAATAAAATAAACAAAGAAGATATGAAACACCAATTCAGAAGAACTTATGCACCTCTATATTCATAGCAGTGCTAGTTAAAATAGACAAGTCCTAGAAATAGCCTAAGTGCCCATCAGCAGATGAGTGAATCAAAAAACTGTGGTACATTTACGCAATGGAATACTATATAGTAGAAAGAAAGAGGAAAGTTATCCCTTTTGCAACAGTGTGGATGGAACTGGAGAATATTATGCTAAATGAAATAAGACAGTTGGTGAGAGGCACATACCATGCGATCTCACTTATAAGAGGAATCTAATGAACAAAATAAACTAAAGAGCAAAGTAGAGCCAGAGGCATGGAAATGTGGAACAAACTAACAGTGGACAGAGGGGAGGTGGTAGGAAAAATGGTGGAAAGTAGGGGAAGGGACTAGTCAAAGAACACGTATGAATGACCCATGGACATGGGCAACAGTGTGGAGATTGACGGTGGGAGCGGGGGCTGGGCTGGGCAGAGGAGGGCAAAGGGGGGAAAATTGGGACAACTGTAATAAAGTAACAATAAAAAAGATATGTGTGTATATCCACAATGGATTATTATTTAGTCATAAGAAAGAAGGAAATCCTGTCATGTAAAAACATGGATGGACTTTGAGGGTTTTATGCTTAGTGGGGTAAGTAAGGCATAAAAAGACAAATACTGTGATACCAAATACATATGGAATCTAAAAATGCCACACGCCTAGAAACAGGGAGTACAATGGTGGTTATCAGGGACCAGAGAGGTGTGAATTAGAGAGATGTTTAAAAGTATAAACTTGAAAGTCGTAGATAAATAACTTCTGGGAATCTAATGCACAACGTAGTGATTATAGTCAACAACACTGTATTATAAACTTCAAAGTTACTAAGAGACTAGATCTTACTTGTTCTCACCACACACACATGAAAGCAATGGTAATTAAGTGATGTGATCTTTGGTGGTAATTATATTGCAATACATAAATGTATCAATCAATACCTTGTACACCTTAAACTTACACAGTGTTATGTGTCAGTTGTGCCTCCATTTAAAAATGGTGGTAACCACAGCCATGCGTTATAGATAGAATTCTGTTTAATTATGAAAACAATTCTGGATTACATTCTACAGCTGAGGAATCCAGCACAAACACATTAAATAATTGATGAAGGTCACAAAGCTGGTGAGTATAGTGCTGGGATTTAAATCTAAACCATCTGATTGCAGAGCCCAAACGCTTAACCTGTGATCTCCGGACAGCTGATGGAATGCGGATCCTAGAGGGAAGGTGTCAGTCTAAGCTGGGACTATGGACATAGCTGGCACTAGTGCACAGGACTTGACCAGAGTCTCGAAGGTGCAAAGGACTTGATTAGCAGCAGAAAGGAGTTTGGGAGAAGGGAATGATGCTATCCAAGCAACATAGTATGGGGGTGGGGGAGGGATTGTAAAGGCTGATCCTCTGTAATAGGCTCTGGGCAAGACAAATAAGCTAAGGCACGCTACCTCAACCACAGATATAATGCATTGATAACTGGAAACAATGACCTATTGGACACACCTATGTATTTCTGATATGTTAAACTTTTCCCGCTATTTTATCAACTCTAGCGGAATTTGTTTCGAAGTAAGGATTGCAGTGGTTGTTGGTCAACTTTCTCCCTGCTTCCTGAGAGAACATATGGAAATGTGGAACAGTGTCTCTTATGGATGATGTGACCTTACCATATGGACACACTTATGCCAATAAAGTCTTGAGGAACTTGTTGAATTTCACACATGTAATCGACAGGGCTTCTCCAAGAATGGGTGCCCTTTTGTCACTCCAGAAACATTTTGTTATTTAGAAAGAAGGTCAAAAATATACTCCCTAGTAAATCAGTTTTGTGTTGATAAGTCCTGAGGCCAGTGGGAACATATTACATTAGTTACCATCAAACTCCTAATATGTCAAAACATAACTCAAGGTGGCTACTCTACATACACTCGAGAAGCATGCTCAATGGTAAGCTAATATCATAGCCAATGCCGTACACTTGCTCCCATCCTAGCTCCTTACAGGAACTTCCTTTCCAAAGTGATCAACGCTATTGAAACTTTGTATTGTTTGCTCCTTGTCAAGCTTCACACAACCTTTATCACTGTTGCAAAGAAGGGAGAATATGTGTTTTCTGCCTTAACTTTTTATGACAATGACCCACTATCCCCTGTATTAAGCAATGTGTAAAAACATAAAGAAAGCAATGGATTTTCTCAGTTTTCTAGACATAATCCGTATTAACAGGGTTCCAAAGACAGTTTTGCTATCTAAAGAGATGGGTGGATAGGTAAATAATAATAACTTCATAAAAACAATTGATATGACAGATGCCTTTAAAAATAATAGGTGTATATAACATTTTCACTGACATTTAACAGAAGAAAAATGTTATAGTAAAAAGGTATAATATTCAAATTTCAAGTAAACCTTTTTTCTCTTTTCTTTTTGCTGCAAGAGCTATTGTTTCTATAAAATCTAAAGGTAAAAGACCATAAAGAATTAAAATGGAAGTAATGTTATTTTTTTATTTTTTTAAATTACATTATTCAGTTTAAATCAGTAGAAATGAAAGTAAAGTAAAGGATGGGTCATCACTACTCTTAGTCTTAGTATTTTTAGATTGCTTTTCTATTTGTATTTTAAGATTTACATTTTATTCTTGTTTAGTGCTAATGTTGTAGTTAAAAGAATTAATGTTCCCTAATTGATTCTCAATTCCTATGTTTTTTATTTCTGATTTAGCTATTGGTTGGATAGATTTCATCATCCTCCCCATCCCATCTGTCTGCAAAATGCTTATATAAGCTATATTCCCTGAGATTTTTCTTATTTGAAAAAACTTACCAGTTCCCTTTCTACACTTAGAGTGTTTTCTGCCCACAGTGGCTGTATCAGTTTACATCCCCCCAAACACAGCACAAGCGCTTCTTTTTTCCCACATTGTCTCCAACACTCATTATTACTATTTCGATATCTCATCTAACAAATGTGAGGTGATATCTCATTGTTGTTTTGATTTACATTTCCCAAATGATTATTGATGTTGAACATCTTTTCATTTTTCTGTTGGCCATCTCTATGTCTTCTTTGGAAAATGTCTGTATAAGTCCCCTGGATACTTTTAATTGGGTTATTTGTTTTATTACTATTGAGTTGTTTATGTTTCTAATATATTTTGGATATCGACTCCTGATTACATATGTGGTTTATTCTTGTAATCGATTTCTAATTTCATACCATTGGATCTGAAAAGTTGCTTGGCATGACTTCAGTCTTCTTAAGTTTATTAAGGCTTTTTGGAGGCTAACAAATGATCCATCTTGGAAAATGTTTCATGGGTACTTGAGAAGAATGTATATTCTGCTGCTGTTGGATGGAATATTCTGTGTGTATGTTAGGTCCATTTGGTCTGTAATATTAGTCAAGTCCACTGTTTCCTTTTTGATTTTCAGTCTGAATGATCTATTCACCATTGAAAGTAGAGTATTGAAGTCCCCTATTATTATTGTATTGTTGTGTATTTTTTCTTTCGGATATGTTAATATATTTTTATGTATTTAGATGCATCTATGTTGGATACATGAATATGTACAATTTTATATTCTCTTGATGAGTTGATTCCTTTACGATTATTTAATTACTTTCTTTGTCTCATGTAACGTTCTTTGTCTTAAAGTCCCTTAGGTGGCATGGGAACCAGAGAATTGTATTAGCTCCTTCTAGGGCATTTTATTGGAGTTGCTAGAGGGAAAGGGCATGACTGTGAGTGCTTGCACGCCTATAAATTGAATAAAAAATAAATTAAAAAAAGAGTTTCTTTGTTGTTTTCTACATTCTTGGGGGTCTTCCAACAGAAGCCCATTGGTTTTCAGAACAAGGTGTTTCAGGATCTGATGTTTTTGGTGGAGTCTTAAAAGTAAGAGTGTTACACGTGGCATTCAAACCCTTTGTTTCACAGGGAGAAACTAAGCATTGAGGATTCGCTCTTTACTGTGTGGTGCTGTGCTGGGGTTGGGGTTCAGGGCAAGAATGTGTCTCTTCCTTTCCTACCTGGTTTGATGTGGGTATTTTCTTATTCATTTAATAAGTTGCTCAAGTGTAGAAGTTGCTCAAGTAGATTCCACATCTCTTTTAGAGGAATTGCCCCATGTAGGGCTGTATATTCAATGCATCTGTAGAGGATCTCAGGGGCCTACTCTGTCCTCATCTAGGTTGACCTGGAATGTCTCACAATTGTCTCTATTTATTTTGAAGAAATGTTGCTAAGAAAAGAATAAAAAATATCAACACCTTTATTTAAATTTGTAAGTTATTTTTTAATTACTTTATTCCTCACTCAGAAATATGTATTATCTTCTCACTATACTAATTGGATGTCTTATTATATTCTTCTTAAGAAAACTCATTCACTATCCATGGAGGTTGACATCTGTTTTGGAGGTCTTCTCTCCCTAGGTTTTCTCAGTACTCACACACATGGTCATTGCCATTCTCTGAATTGTTCTCACATGTTCAATTTTTAGTTTTTAGCTAAACTGAAGAATATCTGTAAAAGTAGTTAAAAAGCACTGTGCAATTCAAATGTGCCTTAAAAATAACTAATAACTTTAGTAGGCTAGTTTTATTACCACCACTTTAAGAAGAAAATGTGAGACTCAGAGAAGACAAGCCACATATCTAAGTCTTTTTATTCGTAAGAAGTTGAATGAAATTTAAAGGCAAATTTATTATTCTCAAGAGTACTTATAAACACTTTCCACTATATTGGGAGGCCTTATGCTAGAAAAAAATTACACTCACATAGAACACTTTAATAAAGAAATTAGATTGTCAACATTATTCTTTCATTTCAGTGTTTGTTTAATTCCTTTAAACATTAAAAAACACTGTCCAGTATCTTCTGAACTCTTGAATAGCATCATTAAAAAGATATAAAAAGTCAAACACCTGAATTTGATCTCTAAGTCATAAAGTTTCTAAATATTATTTTAAAACCTGCTATGCTTAGATATATATTTATTTCCTCCAGTCAATACTTTCTATAATTTTAAATAAGCCAGTGGTATCTAGACTGTACTTTGTCTTATTTGGTATGAATTTTATCTGTTTTGTTAATTAGCGCTTTATTGTGTGAGGAAAAATAGATGTATTTGAAGGACTGTAACCAGATGCTACACTGCACTTGGTTTTTATTAATGTAGCTACTCAGGGGTTTTATTTATTTATTTATTTGTTTTGTTTTCATAGCCTCTTTTTTCAAAACTGTGATAATATACATATTATATAACATTTTCCATATTAACTATTTTTAAGTGACAGTTCAGTGGTACTAATTATATTCACATTTTTGTGTTACCATTTGTCCACAAAACACTTTTCATATTGTAAATCTGAAACTCTGTACATATCACTGTATATTGGTGTGTATAACATGCATGTTTTTGCCTAAAGTTTTGAGAGAAAAATAAGGATGTGCATTATACATGGGTAGGACCTGATATACTTTTTATCTGTTTTTGTGTTTTGTAATTATTTGTTACATAAAATTTCTTGTACCATAATATGTTCAAAAATCAATGCTAAAAATCCCTTTATCATACAAAAAACAAGTGTCTAAATATAAATAAATAAATAAATAATTGGATTAAAAGATAAAATTTTTTTTTCATGAACATTTGGGCCAAAAACACAGGTGCACATTATACACTGGAGCATTTTATACATGGCAAAATATGGTAAATAGTAACTCCCCATTTCCTCCTCCCAACAGGTCTCAAGAGAAACATCACTTTATTTTTTATTTTCATGAGTTTGACTTCCATTGGTACCTCATATAATCGGAATCATAGTGTTTGTCCTTTTCAGACAGGCTTATTTCACTTAGCATAATGTCCTTAAGGTTCATCCATGTTATACCATATGTCAGAATTTCCTATCTTTTTAAGGCTTACTAGTATCCTGTGATATGTACCTATCATATTCTCTTTATCCATTCATCTATCCGTGGACACGTGGGTTGCTTCTACCTTTTAATATCTGCAAATAATGCTGCTACAAACATAAGTATACAAATATCTCCTCCATGTCTTTCACTTCTTTTGGGAATAAAGCCAAATACAAAATGTCAGGTCATATGGTATTTTAAATGGTTTTTGGAATCACCATACTTTTTCCATAATGTCTGCACCATTTTCTTTTGTACCAACAGTATAACACTGTTCCAATTTCCTCACCTCCTTGCTCATACTTGTTCCTCTGTTTTTATTATTATTTATTTATTTATTTATTTGTTATTGTAGCTATCCTCATCAAAATGAGGTAGTTAGGAGCTTATTTCTTATTCGTCACTGTAATACATTTTGTATCATGCTCCGTATTTGTCAATCAAGTATTGGCGTTGTTGAGTCTAGCTGTGACTTTTCACAGGGCTCAAGATTTAGACAAGTGGTGATCTGTCATATTACCAATTGGTAGTAAGTTTAGTAAAAAATCAAAGGAAGGCCGAGTTTATGGAACATTTAAGAACATGTATAATTTCATTATATTTAAGAACATCAAATATACTATAAAATCTATAATAGACTATTAATTCTAGGAAATGTTGTTAATTTTACTTTTTCTTTTTAAAATATATTTTATTGAATATGCTATTACAGTTGTCCTATTTTCCCCCTTTTATTCCCCTCCACCCTGCTCATCCTTTCCCACCTGTATTCTACCAGCCCCCCTCCACCCTTAGTTCATGTCCATGCGTCATACCTATAAGTTCTTTGGCTCCTACATTTCCTATACTATTCTTAACCTCCCCCTGTCTGTTTTCTACCCACCATTTATGCTACTTATTGCCTGTACCTTTTCCCCATTCCTCCCCTCCCTTTCCCTGCTGATAATCCTCCATGTGATCCCCATTCTGTCCCTGTTCTAGTTGTTTGCTTAGTTCGTTTTTGTTTTCATATTTTCAGGTTCCGTTGTTTATAGTTGTAAGTTTGTTGTAATTTTACTATTCATAATTTTGATCTTCTTCTATTTCTTAGGTAAGTCCCTTTAACATTTCATACAATAATGACATGATGATGATGAACTCCTTTAAATTGACATTATCTGGAAAGCACTCAATCGGTCCTTTCATTCTAAATGATAGCTTTGCTGGATAGAGTCATCTTGGATGGAGGTCCTTGCCTCTCATGACTTTGAATACTTCTTTCCAGTCCTTTCTTGCATGTAAGGTTTCTTTTGAGAAATCAGAATATTGTCTTCTGGGAACTCCTTTGTAGGTAACTGTCTCCTTTTCTCTTGCTGTTTTTAAGATTCTCTCTTGTCTTTAACCTTCGGTAATGTAATTATGATGTGCCTCGGTGCGTGCTTCCTTGAGTCCAACTACTTTGGGACTCTCTGAGCTTCCTGGATTTCCTGGACATCCATTTCCTTTGCCAGATTGGGGAAATTCTCCTTCATTATGTTTTCAAATCAGTTTTCAATTTCTTGCTCTTCCTCTTCTCCTTCTGGCAGCCCTATGATTTGGATGTTGGAATGTATAAAGTTGTCCTGGAGGTTCCTACGCCTCTCCTCATTGTTTTGAATTCTTGTTTCTTCATTCTGTTCTGGTTGAATGTTGGAATGTTAATTTCTTCCTTCTGGTCCAAACCGTTTATTTGAGTCCCAGTTTCCTTCCTGTCACTGTTGGTTCCCTACACATTTTCCTTTATTTCACTTTTCATAGACTTCACTTTTTTCTCTATTTTGCAACCATACTCAACTATTTCTGTGAGCATCCTGATTACCAGTGTTTTGAACTCTGCATCTGACAGGTTGACTATGCTTTTATTGCTTAGTTGTATTTTTTCTGGAGCTTAGATCTGTTCTTGCATTTGGGCCTTTTTTTTTTTTTTTTTTTTTTTTTTTTTTTTTTTTTTTTTTTTTTTTTTTTTTTTTTTTTTTTTTTTTTTTTTTTTTTTTTTTTTTTTTTTTTTTTTTTTTTTTTTTTTTTTTTTTTTTTTTTTTTTTTTTTTTTTTTTTTTTTTTTTGCCTCGGTGCACCTGTTACATAGTAAGCGGCAGAGTTTTAGGTGTTCACCAGAGTGTGGCAACCCACGTCACTGTGTTGCAGTGCAGTATGTGGGGAAGGGGTCCAAGAGGGAACAATGTCACTTGTTCAGCTCTCTGCCGGCTTTCAGTCACTTCTGCTGCCACACACAAGCAAATTGGTGCTGATTCCTGGGTGGGTGGGTTTGTGTTCATTCTAGGATCCTGTGGGTCTCTCCAACAAACTCTCCTGTGAGGCTGGGAGTTTCTCCCACTGCCACAACACTCACCAGTTTTTTTCAGTCAGAGATTTTGAGGCTTTATTTCCTCACACTGGAACCCTAGGTTGCACAGTCTGTCTCACTCCCCAGTTGTTCCTCCCAGTTTATCTGCACATGAATGTGGGACTGCCCACTCTGCCAGCCACCGCCTTGCCACAAGTCCTCTCTGCCTGGCTGCCCATCTCCATCCCTCCTTCCAGTCTAGATAAATGTTTCTTCTTTAACTCCTTGGTTGTCTGACTTCCACATGGTTCAATTTTCTGGCAGTTCTGGTTGTTTTTTATTTTTAAATTTGTTGTTCTTCTTTTGGTTGTGCAAGGAGGCACAGTGTATCTACCTATGCCTCCATCTTGGCCAGAAGTCCCTAATTTTATCAACTTAAAGATATCTTTTATTTACAATTAGTATATTGATTGATTGCAAATGTTACTACTTTAATTTTCTTCTTAAATATTATAATTTTGTTTCCAAAGATTACATAAATTTATAAAAGAATATTTAGAATTCTAAAAAACAATGTAAGGAAAGTAATTTCACCATTAAGATATAAACATTTTCATTTTTGTTCAATTTTGATAATATGGTTCTTCTTTGTATACACACTCAGATTTATGATTTATATGCACTTTTATTTGTTGCTTTGTTCATATAATGTTATATCAAAAATGATTTCCTGACTTATCAAACTTACTAAATATTCATTGAAAATATAATTTTCAGAATATCTTAAGTGTTCTCAGTTAATGCAGAATATACAGCTATCTCCCTATGGTTTCACAATTAGTTTTAAAATCTTTTATTATTATTAATAATAGCAGGATAAGTATACTAATATTTATTCATCTTTTAAACTTTATTTTATTTTTTATTGTTGTTCAAGTACAGTTGTCTCCATTGTCCCCCTCCATTTCCCCACCCCACCCATCCCCAATATTTATATCTGTGTTCCTACAAATAATTATATCCTAGAAGTCAAATTAGTTTGTGAATGGGTACAAAAATTTCTAAACTATTCATTTATATTGCTCTTATTGATCTATTATAGAAATTCAACATCCTGGATTTGTCTGATTATTTGTAAGATTCAGCTTAATCATTCTGCAAGAATATTTCAAAAATTATATTTTGTATATCTTACCTCTCATCAAGAGACTTCATGAATCTATTTGCTAGAAGGCTGTAACTACTGGATTTGCTCAACTATACTGATGCTTTTACTGAAGAATATAGTATTATTTGCCAATTTTGTTCTGCTGTTACCAAAATCTAGGGACTTCCTTTTCCCCTTAATTTTCCTGAACAAAAATCTTTGCACATCGGTACCATAGAGCATTTAATTTTCTTAATCTCAAGAAGTCTGTTGAGAATTTAAAAATAATTTTGATTATTTGATTTTTAGTAAAAGGATATATATTTAAAATACCATTTTAATAAGATCACATTACTTCAGCATCAAAATAGTGGGGTATACAGGGAAATTATCTTTAGATAAGTATGAGGAATATTTTCTATATTTGTTTGTGTAGGTAAATACTGAATTTTGATTTTCTTATTTTAATATTTAGTGCAATTACATGATTTACTACCATAGTTACTGTGGAATATTAAGAAGCCTTTAGTCTTAAGACTAACTTTATTTTTATTATAGTATGTCAACTTATCTATCTTGATTTTGTCTTATATATACATTTTTTAAAAGCACAGTGCTCCCTACAGTGATTCTTTTCAAATCCAGCTTGAAGGGATGACACATCATCTAAAGAGAGAATTTAAAAAGTAACATTTGGAGAACTGAAATAAGGAATTTATTACTGGCAAGAATATTTGATTTGTTTACCCACTAATACAGTCTAAGACAAAAAGCAAATTTAGTTATACTTTCAAAGAAGTAAATACCTGGTAACTGGTGCCTATAATTTTAACTACATTATGGAATTTATTTAATAAGTGCATTAATGTAAGATTTTTTCCAAACCTGATTTCTTTTTATATTGAGAATTTTCCTCATTTTTTTTCTAGGGTATTCTTAAATCACAGAAATTCTGTTTTGAGAGGATTTTAAAGTCTGTTATAACACCATGTTCTTCAAGTCTTGTTAGTAATATTCACAAACTATCCAGCAGAATCTTTCTCCCTCTCTATACATTCTCTAAGAGTGGATCTTTGGGTATTTCTGGTTTAGAGTAAAATGTACTACATATTAATAAGCAAAGCTTCATTTGCTGTAGAGGAGCTGTATGTTGTTCCACAGATAATGGAACCAAAAAGAAAAAAAAAACGACACATAAGATAGAAAAATATTTAACTTGACTGCTAACTGTAGATTTAAGGGGGGAGGGGAATTGCTGTTCTATTGGGAGCAAAATTGTTCTGTAACTTTTATTTTTGTAACACCAAAGAGAAGTGTTCTGTAATTTTTCAAATTTGATTCCGTTAGTTTAGCAAATAGACTATGAATAGGAGTCAGAAAGATGTAGCTGTCTAAAACAGTTAAAACAGTCCTGTCCTTAAGGAGCTTCAGGCAAGCTGTTGGGGTCGAGGGGAAGCAATAAGAAATGTTTACAATGCAGAAGGAGAATTACAATGAAGATACAAGAGGCAAAGTGGGTAATGCAGAGAAATAAAGTGCTCTAGGAAACTTTCTCTAGAGAAGTAAATGTCCAAGCGTGTTCTGAAGAACATGTAAAGAATTACACACTGATGGGTGGGAAATAAGGGACATTTCAAATAAGAACAAAACAGGTAATAGCAGAGAGGTGTAAAATAACTTTTTTTTTAAGAAACCACAGGTATTTCATTGTGTAGCATAAAAGACAGAAACAAAGTTATTTGAAAATAAGACTGGAAAAAAATAATTTCCTATGTTACCACCAAGGCTACAGGTGTTCTGCTAAGCAGCTTGGACTTGTCCTGGAGACTATACAAGCCACTAAAAATGGTAAGTCAGGATTCGAAGTTCCTGTCCTGTGGGACCAGATGGATACAAGGTTTTGCAATAATAGTTAGACTGATAAATTAAGAGATCATGAATTGGAAGCAGTATAGGGAATCAAAAAGTGTTTAAGAGATAAGGACTGAAGGGATAATGATTGCTCTTACATAAAAGGATCATTGAAAAAGGAACACTGACCTTTATTTAGATTTATGATTTGAATGATTAGATGTTTAAAGATGGCAGCAAGCAAAATAGGAACTAGAGGATGAAGCTCGTGTGCAGAACGTGGAGAAAAACTTGAATTTTGAACTCTTGGTAGTATTGAGGTATTTATTTACATTTATAAAGAGATAGCTAGTAGATTTTTGTTTAAAATAAAACAAAATGAAGTAGACAGGATAGCAGTGTTCTGCATTTTGTTCGGGTCTGTATTTGTCTATGTGGTCTCCATGAATTAATTACAATGGGTAACATTGTCTATATCTTTTTTGTCAATATCTCGCGCGATCTAGAGCTCATACTCTGAAACTCGTCCTTACCTACCTCACACACCAAGCTAGTATTTCTCTTGCCCTCAGTCAATCCAAGGCCAGCTACCAGAAAATGAGGGACGGCCCATATACCTGAAGGACAAGCAGAATTACTCAAACTTGCCAACCCTAAACTATTTAGTCCACAATCACCCCAATCAAAGCTCTGATTTAGGCTTTCACGTCACTCCTGCTTCTCACTCCTAACAAAGTCTGTCTGGTGTGTTTCCATGTGACTCCGAGTAGAAATAAGTAACAAATTCTTTCAAAGGCAGTTGTGCCCATGTGTGGGCCCTTACTGATTAGAAAAAAAAAAATATCTTGAGTAAATCCTGATTACAATGAATCCTGAGTGTAAATCTGGGAACAAACAGTCAGGAGAGAAGGTGAGAAGAGAGCCTGGGTCAAAATATCGAATCCTGGAGAGCAGAGGGCAGCGGGCACCAGAGAACAGAATTAACAATAAGAGAAAGACCAGAAGAGCTAGGCCTTCTGAGCATTGTTGTTTTCACACAAAGAGACTTGTTTATCACATGGGTTATAGTAAAGATTGTAAAAGTGTCCACTAATCAGCAAAAGAAGTTATCACTAATGACTTTAGGAAGTGTTTCATGGGTAGGGTAAGATTCAAAGCCAGATTAGAGATTATTTATGGATATCAGATTCCCCTGCTAATCTTTTCTTTTTCCTTCACATGAAACTCATCAAAAGCTGTGATTTCTGATCTTTAAGAACGTAACTCAAAATATAATTTGTATTCTTCAGAATACTTAGGTAAGTGAACTTTATGTATGTGACTTCACTCTATTTAGAAATAGAATTTCTCAGTGTGATGATTAAAGGAAGAAAAAATATGTGAACTAAATCATAGACATAAAAACAGACTTTTTTGAAAGAATCAAATCGTGAGTAAATTATGACTAAACGTGAAGTCAAATTCAACAGACATCGAAAGTACACAAATTTATAGACCTGGTCAAAATTTTGCAATATAATTATACTTCCTAATTTTAAAGGAGGGAAATGAAACTTGAAAAAGTTAACTTTTCTAGGACCACTACCCCAAACATTCTGGTTATTTGCACAGTGACTTCCCACTGCTGCCTGGCTCATGGCCTTTAAATCATTTTCCATTAATTCTTTTGTCTCATTTGCTCCCTTTCATGAAAAATACCTGACATTACCCTGTAATTATATGATATGATAGATTAGGCCTTCCTTACTTAATATTCT
>PVJI01015388.1:0-41282 GCA_004026765.1 Micronycteris hirsuta | reverse complement strand
TTTAAGATTCTCTCCTTATTTTTAATCTTGGGTAATTTAATTATGATGTGCCTTGGTGTGCTCCTCCTTAGGTCCAACTTCTTTGGGACTCTCTGAGCTTCCTGGACTTCCTGGACATCTATTTCCTTTGCCAGATTGGGGAAGTTCTCCTTCATTATGTTTTCAAATCAGTTTTCAATTCCTTGCTCTTCCTCTTCTCTTTCTGGCATCCCTATGATTTGAATGTTGGAACATTTAAGGTTGTCCCAGAGGTTCCTCAGCCTCTCCTCATTTTTCTGAATTCTTGTTTCTTCATTCTGTTCTGGTTGAATGTTTATTTCTTCCCTCTGTTCCAAATCTTTGATTTGAGTTCCGGTTTCCTTCCCTTCACTTTGGTTCCCAGTATATTTTTCTTTATTTCACTTTGAGTAGCCTCACTTCTTCCCCTATTTTGCAACCATATTCAATAATTTCTGTGAGCATCCTGATTACCATTGTTTTGGACTCTGCATCTGATGGGTTGGCTATCTGCTAGTCGCTTAGTTCTTTTTCTGGAGTTTTGATCTATTCTTTCACTTAGGCCATATTTCTTTGTCTCAGCACACCTGTTATGTTGTAAGGGGCGGAGCCCTGGTATTTGCCAAGGCGGGCAACCCGCATCATTGCATTGTGGTGCTGTATGTGGGGGAGGGGTCAGAGAGGGAACAATGCAGCTTGCTCGGCTCTCGTACTGCTCTGAGTCACTTCCCCCACTACCCACCCAGAAATAAATCAGGCCCTTCTGGTGCTGATTCCCAGGTGGGTGGGTTTTTGCATGTTCTAGGAATTCATGGGTCTCTCCAACAAACTCTCCCATGAGGCTGGGAGTTTCTCTTGCTGCTGCAATCCTTACAGGTTTTTACGCCAGAGGCTTTGAAGCTTTATTTCCCTGAGCTGGAATCCTGGGTTGTGCAGTTTGTCTCACTCCCCAGTCGCCCCCCTCCACCCGCCAGCTTATCCATGTGCAAATGTGGGACCGCCTGGTCTGCCAGCCACCTCCTTGCCTCACATCCTTTCTACCCTGCCCATCTCCACCCCTCCTTCCAATCTGGATTAATGTTTTTTCTTTAACTTCTTGGTTGTTGTACTTCCATACAGTTCGATTTTCTGGCAGTTCTGGTTGTTTTTTGTTTTTTTGAATTTTTTGTTGTCCTTTTAGTTGTTCGAAGAAGCAAAGTGTATCTACCTATGCCTCCATCTTGGCCAGGAATCCAATTTTAAGGCTTTTGATGACTACCAATTTGCCAAATTGCTTGGCAGAGGGGTTGAACCAATTACAGTGTATCCAGGAACATTTAAGAGCTTCCACTTCATTACATGCTTATCCTTTATTGAAATTTAGGTTTATTAAAACTGTTTTACTGTGAGATTGCCAGTCACTATATAATCTACAATACTGTAAGTATAATTACAAGTAATTAATAGGTGGTAAGGAACAAGTTCCTGTTGTCCTAACAAAAAATATGGGCATTTTTCTATCTTATGTAATCGAACTACCAACACTGTTTCTTATGAAGCATTTATGGAGAAGGTGTGGAGAAAATTGTAAACATCTTCCAAAGTGCATTTTTAGTCTCTTCACAACATATGTTTACTATAACCTTTTTTTTTCTTAGTAAAGGAAAAGAATTATGTTTTGGGAATCAATTTAAATTATCTACAATCAAGGTTTCCAAGACTTCTTTCTCACATAACTGAGCTGCTTTTATCAGCTATTTAGTGAATATTAAGTCCCGATTGCATACTGGGCTAGGAAGAGTAAGAGATCTAAGGTGAGTTGTATATGGTCCTGTTTATAGGAAACATTCATTCTTTCTTTTTTAAGATTTTATTTATTTATTTTTAGAGAGAGGAGAAGAGAGGGAGAAACAGCAATGTATGGTTGCCTCTCACATGGCCTCCACTGGGGACCTGGCCTGCAACCCAGGCATGTGCCCTGACTGGGTATCGAACCAGGATCCTTTGGTTCCCAGCCCGTGCTCAATCCACTGAGCTACACCAGCCAGGGTCATTTATTCTTTCTTTAGTTCAGCAATGTTTACTAGTTGTGAGACCATTATCCACTTAATCAGCTTCTCTATAACATGACCTCAGTTTCATCATCTGTAAAATGGTGGTAATATATCTGCTAGGTTTTCATGAGGATTAAATAGGATATTTACCAAAAAAGCTTAGAACAATATGTAACGCATAGGAAACACTCATTGTTACCTGAACTACTGTAAGAGTTCTTTCCGTGCCAGGCTTGAGGTTTTGGGGGGCTTTTTGTTTGTTTTTGTGTTTTCACTTAATACAGAAAGATGGGCCACCTTCAAGCAGCTCGCAGCCTTGCAAGGAAGACAAGCACATTATAAAAACATTGTTAATATAACATGAAAAGTTTTGCCATAGTTAATATACAGAATGCTATGGGGAAACCAAGAAAGGAGATATTCTGTGTCTTGGTGAGGGAAGTGTTTTATAGACTTGAAATGAACGTGGCATTAATTATTTGCTGTGCAACAAATTGCCTCAAAACCTAAGCTGTGAGAGAGAACAAATATTTAGTATCTCACAATTTCTGAGGCTCAAGAACTGAACCTCAGCTGGGTGGTTCTTGTTCAGATCTCTCATGAGGTTACAATGAAGTTGTTGGCTGGAGCTGAAGTCATGAAGATTCTGAAGAATCTACTTCCAGGTTCAGTCATGTGGCTGCAGGCAGGAGGCTGCGGTTCCTTGCTGCTGGGACTCTCCATAGAGCTACTTGCGACCAGGCAGCTGGCTCCCTCATAACAAGTGATGAAGGAGAGAGAGAATGAGAAATGATGTACTCTCACATTTGCCATGTTCTATTCATTACAAGCGATTCACTAAGTCTAGCCTATATTGAAGGAAGGGCAATTTCACTTGAAAGGATGACTGACAATCAACAAACTTGTGAACATATTTTTAAAACCACCACAGATCTGAAAGAAAAAGTAAAGTTTAGGTAGAAAGGAACAAATTTATGTCCAACAAGAGCATAACAGAAAAAAAAAAGTAGAAATACTAGATTAGATGACATGTAATCTGGCATGGCTAACAAATTGTTATAGCCATTTTAAAGATAAGGAAACTGAGGGTTAGATAGATAAAGTAACTTTTCCAACATGTGCAGTAAAGGGAAGATCCAGGTCCTAAGCCCATATTTCTGATTATAGAATCTATGACATTATCACTACCTGTATTCTGCAGGGTTGTCCAGAGAAATACAATTAACAGGATGCATCTGTATCTATTATCATACCTACATGTGTGTTGAGAGAGGACATTTACTTTGAGGAATTGGCTCACATGATTATGGAGGCTTGGTAAATCCAAAACGTTCAGAGCAGGAAGACAGACTGGAAGACAAAGGGAAGAGCTGCAGTTTGAGTGCAGATGCCGTGTGCTGACAGAATTCCTTCCTGCTCAGGGGAAGTCAGTCTTTCTTATATATTAAGGTCAACTGATTGGACGAGGCCCACCCACATTAGGAAGTGTAATGGACTTTACTAAACATCCACCAATTTAAATGTTAAATCTCACTTTAAAAAAAAAAGCCTTCACAGAAATGTCCCAAGTAATTATTGACCAAATATCTGAGCACCATGGCCTAGCCAAGATAACACATAAAATTAACCATCATACTACCCTGTACAATAGTGACAATTTGAGGGTCAGATTGCAAAAGGCCCTGAATGCCATACTAAGCAATTTATTGGACTTATGAAAATTAACCAGTGGTTCTGAGAGACATGACCTTGAATATCTGATATTGGTGGGGTTATCTCCATAGAATATTTTAATTCCTTTACAGAAAATATCTTGGAATATTTATCTATTATGCTTGATCTTCAGTCCTGTTTTGACAAATGACAAGTCTGGTTTTTATTAACATTATATTTTCTACTTTCAGTATTTTCCTTTTAAGTCCACACATTTTTAGTAAATATCCTTTCACATGTTTCAAAATGATGAGTTTCACTTCAAAAATGTTTTTCTCTATTATTATCCTCATATTTGGACCTTTTCACTTTTTCTCTCACTTTGATGACTTATCTCAAGGCATCTTTTTTAAAAATTTTTATTTACTTATTTTTAGAGAGAGGGGAAGGAAGGGAGAAAGAGAGCGAGGAAATATCAATGTGCAAGAGATACATTGATCAGTTGCTTCTTGTCCATCTCCCACCTGGGGACCTGGCTGGCAACCTAGTGTATGTGCCCTGACGAGGATTCAAACTGGCAACCTTCTGTTTTGCAGGTTGGCACTCAGTCCACTGAGCCACACCAGCCAAGGCTCAAGGCTTCTTTTTAGCCATGCCTCCTACCAGAGTGAAATGTGAAATTAGGAAGACAAGAATGTAGGTGGGAAAAAGAACCCAGTTGGTAGGCCAGCTGGACTTGGTGATTTCAAAGGTGGAAATATTGTTTAAGCATCATTTCTTTGTAGACAGTACATAAAAGAAAAGCTGTTTCAACCTTGCTGGTGGAAATATTTCTCTTTGTATCTAACATAGAGCAGGAAATCCTTAACACTTTCCTTGGACCCTCAACATTTAAAGTCAAAATGGTTCCACCCTCTTCTTTTGGCTCTCTCCAGTCTAGTTCTTTGTTGAAGACAAGACACAGATTAGGGGTAGGCTGGAGTGTGTGGTGAGACCCTCAAAAGTGATCTGGATAGTAAGTCTATTGATCTACCCTACTATGGGAAAACAGGAAGCAAAATTCAGAAAACCATGAGAGCAAAAGGTGCAACAAGCTGGAAAGGAAAGGAGACTTGGACTTGCCAGAGAAAAAAAATGGCTGAGAACTGGTGGTAAATCATAAAACAAAGTAAGAGTTGGGGAGCTAGTTCTATGGATGTAATTCATCTTCAGCTTTCCCTCTTAAGAACAGCAAGATACAATTTGTGAGTGTCAAAGCACCCATGGGGTGCATAGCACCAGTAGGTGGTTTGGTGAGTTCTATTAGATGAGCAGATTTCGTGGGTGAGCAAAGAAGACATCCAACAGCATTCAGAGGAAATGCACTTTTTTTTTTACAAAGGAGCATTTAATGCCTCAGTGCTGCTATGTGCTACTTTCTCTCTCTATTCCCCTTCCTTCATTGCTATACTGATCATCCTGCAAGCACGATTTTGTGTGTTTTTCATCTTTAGTGCCTTAGAGAGAGGGCTCCATTAATGACACGAAGGCATAAATAAAGTATTTGCCAAAATTAGTTTCTTTTAAAATAATTTTTAAAAGATTTTATTTCTTTACTTTAGAAAGAGGGAAAGGCAGGGAGAAAGACAGGAAGAGAAACATCAATGTAGGAGAGACACATCTATGGTTTGCCTCTCACATGCCCTCTACTGAAGACCTGGCCCTCGACCCGGGCGTGTGCCCTGGCTGGGAATCAAACTGGCAACCTTTCTGTTCGCAGGCCCACACTCAATCCACTAAGTCACACCAGCCAGGGCAGTTTCTTTAATTTTCTAACAACACAAATATTATGTCAGTGATAAAGAGGAGATTTTGATAGTTTATCTTTCTGCCTTTAATAAAATTAAATTGAAACCATTTTGGAAAAATAGTTTTCCTAATTTACCTTGAAAGATTGTCAGTGGGGGTATTCTTAGAAATTCTCTACATAATCCATTCCAAAGGTATTGTGTTTCTTTGCATATTTCAGGAAGCTATTCTTAATGTGTTACTCATTTGAACTGTGTGATAGCAGAAACTAAGACCCAAAGATCTAACCATAAAAAAATACTCTGGATCAATTCGTGTAGAAAATGCTCAGCTAATTTTGACTTAAGTCTTATTTATAGTTATAAGAACTTGCATTTTCTCGTATTTTTTAATTTTATTTATTGATTTTAGAGAGAATAAAAGGGAGACAGAGAGAAACATCGATTTGTTGTTCCACTTATATATGCAGTCATTGGTTGATTTTTGTATCTGCCCTGACTGGGGATTGAACCTGCAACTGTGGCATAGTGAGACAATGCTCTAACCAACTGAGCTACCTGGTCAGGGCCTAATCACTTGCATTTTAAAGAAAACAAAACAACAACAACAAAACCCTTGAAATCCGTAACTCTAAAGTATTATAGATTTCATATACAGCTTTCCTATGTGACTGAAATCTCCTTTATTCTAAGATCCTAAAGTTAATTCTAAAGTATAAGATAATTTCCATTCCTGAATCCACAATGTCTTATGAATGCTTTGAGGATAAGGTTGGGTAAGGAGGAAAAATAATGCTGGAAAAATGTGGTGAAAGGAATCAACCTTTATGCTAAAGAAACTATAGCATTCTATGGGACCTCCCCTTCCTTCCACAATATCCAACAGCCTCTATCGGGCCTCTCAGAGAGGACCACTGGTCGGTTTTTATACGTCCACTGAACCTTGCCCTCTTGACCACTGTCAGAAACCTACAATATACGTGTAAATAGGGAGCAAATATTAAAAGACTGATTTGAACACCAAGTCAGTTCTTTTCACCCAGAGAATTGTTAAATAGAACAGACTTCCTTTGACAGCTATTCCCAAATAGATTATAATATACAGGGTGGGGCAAAAGTAGGTTTACAGTTGTGAGTACGTGAAACAGAGTTTATTTTTGCTTTATTGTTTATTATAATTACTGTATTATTTTTCATAAGAACAGATGTAAAACCTTCTTTTGCCCCACTCTCTATGGACCATATTCCTTACTGTAGCAGGTTACTATTTAGGCCATAGACACTGTATCTTATCTATATGAAAAAAACAAGGCTATCTATGTTACTAATAGTATTGCTTTTATATTTATACATAATATCTTGCTATTTACCTTTGCCTTTAAAATATATATTACTGCTTTAGTTTCTAAAACCATTTAAAAGCTAAGTAGTTCACTAAGTTCTTGTTTGTCATTGAATTCAAATTGATTTATAAAAACGATATATATTGACTGTTATAAATTTGATATACATTAAACAGAGCCAAGACAAAATGTAGTTTTTATGCCACCAAAGCCAGGATCTTTTATCATAATACTAAAGTTATTCCTAATGTTAGGAGTTAAATTAGAATAAATGCCAACATTAGGAAAGTTTTTCAAAAGAATTTTTTGTGTAGAGGATCTTCTTTGTATTCAGCCAACCATTTTACATTTAAAAATTTAGTAAAGTTTGCTTTACTGAATATCGTCATCTTCTATAGCAGCTTGGACGGGGGACGGGGTTGCAAGCCATATTTACTAGTAAAAACTGGAGTTGTGTGAGATTCTTTCTGACTCAGTAAATATCCAAATATTTATTGAGTGTCAACTGTGTACAAGGCCTTGGGCTGAATTAAAATATCAAACTGATAACAAAACCATGAAATAATATTACAATTACAAGTATGTCTATTGGGAAACACACAGTGATCATAATTTTAAGAAAAAATTGGGAATAACTATGCAAATATTTTATGTAACAAAATTAGAAATTTCTGTATACATCTGGGATAAAATTATTCATGAAGTCATAGAGCTCTTAATTCAGAGGATATTTTTTAAATCTATTACAATGTCGGATTGGGTTTGTGCTTAGTATTTTTCAGGATTGGGCTAAACCAGATGGAAAGGAAGCAAATGCCCCAAAACTCATAGGCTAGTCTACCATTTTCCAGTGGTCTGATAGAAATTTATCTGACATAAGTAGAGTAAATGCTTCCTACTGCTTTTTAAATAACTAGGATCTTGGCCTTTAGGCTTTACTAGGTTTTATATTTTTGGAGACCCTCCTCCAGATTATTTCTCCTCCAAGGGGAAAAACAAAATGCCATCATCATTGGGAAGCTATCTTTTGTCAACTAATTTGTGCTTTTACTGTTATTTCCCTCAACATTGAATTTAAAATTATACCTCTTTTCACACTTTCCTAGGTATTCTAAGGAATATTTAGAGTTCCCACTTTCCTACGTGTACTTAAATGCTCTCCTTTCTTCTAAGACCCTGTTAAGATATTAGTGGATCTAGTTCACCTCCCGGACCTGTTCACTGCCCCTGGCGTAGGCCCACTGTGCAGAGGCATACCTAGCATCTCTCTAAACGTGTTCTGTGCTCTTCTCCTAAGTTTGTGTCGGGTTTCAATATTGGTGGAGAGAATTATCTGAAAGGTCTGCATAATTATGGTCTTATTTAGGACATTGGCTAAGTTGTTGAAACAACAGACTCGAAAATACAGAGATCAAAGTAATGGCTCTGTAGAGAATCCCGCTCCTCTGTCTTGCTTTCCCTTCCTTAGGGAGTTGTCTTCATTTTTGTTCCTGAAAATGGCTCATATCCTGATTCCAGCCCACTTGAATGGAAGAGAGTGAAGGAAGCACCTGCCCCACGCGTTGCATACATCACTTTGGCTTACATTCCACTTACTGTGCTATATTTGGATCCAGCTTAAACTGTTACTAGTACAGAAGATAAAAGTTATTAAGAGGACAGTTAGCAAACTCTGCCATACACTAATATGGTCTAGACCTCTTTTAAACTGATAAGAACAGATACTACACTTGATCCTAGCCAAAAGGCCGAGAAGCAATAGACCTCTTTTAAAAATGTTATTAAAAACAACTAGTAGTTGGTGCTTCGGCTGATGTATCACTTCCATCCTAGGTCTCTTAGGTCTTACTAATATTTGGAGCAGTAGGTAGAAAAACATAAAGAAAAGCTTTTAGATCTGATCTCAGTCCAACGTACAGTGGTCTACTTGTACTGATCGTCACAGCAAAAAGTGCAGGCTCTGCACAGAGTATCACAGAGAGCCAGATGATTACTCTTTCATCACCATACCTTGAATATACATTAACACATAACATGTTAAAGATACACTTGTAACTTACACAAGTAGGACTGTGAAGCTGTATGTGCCCCTTTCCTATGTGACTGAAATTACAATAATTTGAATGCCCTTCACTTTATACTTTGTAGGTAGGGAATCTTCTTGTTTGGGGTCCTCATCACCCTAGCTTCTTGCCCTGTTGACCCTCAGCCTCCTGCTGCTTTGATGCCCACAGGCTGAGCTTCAACACTACTCCCACAGGAAGCCCAGCAGTCTTTAGCACATTCCACAGGATGTACTTCCTTCCTTCCTTAACTATTCTCAACACTGTGGCTAATAAGTACACTATTGTCTTGATTAGGGTCTCTGCTGATGGAAACAGGAACTGCCCCAACTCAGCTCTAGGGGTGTAGGTGGAAGGGTATTTATTAAAGGGATTCCAGGGATACCAGGGAACCTAATTTCAGAATATAGAGTCCTATTATGTTGGAAATTGAAAGTCATTAGACAGCTAGTTTTCCTGGGATCAATCAGATGATCTCTCATCCCTGTTTCTCTGGTATGTCCATTTGTTTCTTCTCCTCTAGGCCATTTCTGATCTTTACGAGGCCTTTGAGGTTCACTCAGTTCTCACCTGAGGCTGTCACTTGCCATGATATCATGTTTGCCTTACTGCTCCCATAGCCAAGAGCTCTTCTGCATGATACGAACAGCCTCATCTCTGTATTTTGGTTCATCTTCTGAAACAAAAACATCAAATTGGCTCAGCCTGAATTAGGTGTCTACCCCTGCTTCAACCAATTGCAGCCAGGAAAGTGGAGTCAGGCACTATAACCAAAGGGTAGAAAGCAGATTGTCTTAGAACGGGTTGTAGGTTGTGTTGGGAAAACTGGATTTCATATGCACAAAAATAAAATTAGATCCCTGTTTGCCCTGGCTGGCGTAGCTCAGTGGATTGAGCACGGGCTGTGAACCAAAGGGTCACCGGTTCAATTCCCAGTCAGGGCACATGCCTGGGTTGCAGGCCAGGTCCCCGGTGGGGGCCACATGAGAGGCAACCACACACTGATGTTCCTCTCCCTTTCTTTCTCCCTCCCTTCTTCTCTCTCTAAAAATAAATAAAATCTTAAAAACAGAAAAGTAGATCTCTGTCTTACACCATACACAAAAATCAACTCAAAATAGATTTAAAAAACAAACAAACAAACTAGAACTTAAGACCTGAAACTCGAAAACTCCTAGAAGAAAATAGAGAGGAATTTGGGTGCAAAATGAAAGGTATATGCCATAGCAGGCTCGGCAATAGTGGACCCAACACCCCTCCAAATGTACAGTAAACTTAGTTGGCATAGCGGAGGAGCAGGAGCCCCTGTCCTCAGAATAACAAATCTTAATCATACTACCCCATGGCATACTTCTTGGAAAATGGGGCTCCCTTTTGTTGACCACCAGACGGAACAATTTCAACTCATCTGAAGGAGAGATAATGCCTTTGGTTACTTTAACATTTGGAATATTAAACATTCCTGGGTTATTTTTTTTTTTTTAAGATTTTATTTATTTATTTTCAAAGAGAGGAGAAGGGAGGGAGAAAGAGCAATGTATGGTTGCCTCTCACATGGCCCTCACTGGGGACCTGGCCCACAACCCAGGCATGTGCCCCGACTGGGAATCGAACCGGGACCACTTGGTTCCCAGCCCGCGCTCAATCCACTGAGCTACACCAGCCGGGCAGCATTCCTGGGTTATTATATGTACTTCTAATCCTTATCTGTTTGTAGCTGTCCCTGGTACACCTCAACTTATATATAATGAGACTTCTACTATTTATACTTTTTCTACCCCTGGAACTATATATACCAGCTGCTTACCACATGCGAATGTCACTCAATTAAATTTTACCACCATATTTGCCATTCGCCGACAGGGTCAGGCTGGCTTCCTGTTAACCTGACTTTGGAGTGGGGCGATCTGGGAGGATTGAGTGCTCTCAGTAAGGCCCGTGCCGTGTCAGGGCCTGCCGGTTTATGGGCATGCTTATTGCCTGCATAGTTTCTGCTATTGTAGTAGTTGGAGCTGCAACTACTGCAGCCAGAGCCCTTACTGAATCCATTCAAACTGCTCGTGTGGTTGGTATACTTCTTACCAATGCTACTCGAGAAATCATTCAACAGACCCAAATTGATCAAGAAATTCTCACCCGTTTTTCTGCTATAGAATCTGCTGTTGTCTGGCTTGGAGAGCGACAAGATGCTCTTGCCTTAAGTCAACAACTTACCTGTGATCCTGGTTTCTCTAAACTCTGTGTTACTCCATTAAGGTGGAACTCCAGTCAGCATTCCTGGGCAATATTTGTCATCACCTGCAGGGCACGTTCTCTACCAATCTGAGAGGACAAATTGATCAGCTCCAGCTTGAGCTCCACCAGCAGCTCAACGACGACAAACGCCTTACTGAGCGGAAGGTGTTCCAGGCCCGCCACGATAATCTACAGTGGCTGAACCCTGAGAATTTGTTCAATGGACTGAATTCACGGGTTTGGGTCACGGCAGCCCTTGGGTGCCTCCTTGTCTTTCTCCTTATTTGTGTTTTATGCTGTATTTGGAGGTTATTTTCTTGAGATTGTGTTCAGGAACAGCAAATAGTAGATTTCACAGGCTTAACAACTACAATTGCGTTCATAAACAAAAAAGGGAGAGATGTTGGGAATCGCCTTGCCTGGTTTCAGAAGCTGTAACCCCTCATGGCTAAGGCTGAGTAAAAAGACCTTGGGACCATACGCCACTAAAGAGACAAAGCTTATCCTCCCGGCAGGGGCACACACTTTATTTCACCCTGCTTGGCCCCTGGAGGATGGCTGGATAGTCAGTGACAGGTAAGATTCCTCAAGGGAGAGACCACCTAGCACAGGCACATCTCCAATGGGCCATCAGGGAAGGCCTTAGGAGATTATGGAGGAGGGACAAAAAACCCTCCCCTAGGCTTTGACATATCCTGAATCCTCATTCTATCTGTAAAAAGTCTCCTAATCTCTTGGCTGCCTGAATCCCCTACCTGTTTCAGGCCTGAAACGATGCTGAAGGGGGTTGCAGCCCGGTGCCAGAACAGGCGGTTCCGGTGGAAATTGGAGGGGAGGTGGGTTGCAATCAGGCTTAAGAAAGAATGCATAAAGTCCTGTGAAACCTGCTTTGCTAATAATGCCCTCATTTTAAATGTTAAGGGTCCAAGCATAAAATGAGTTTGTTTCCCAGTTTTATGGCCCTTTGGCATCGCTCTGTCTATCTGATCCTGACTCAGAATAAGCCCTTATAGTTCTTTGAATGTTGTCTATTCCTTGATCATTGCTGCCTGACAATGATTGATGAGCTTTACATATACACCCTGTATTCCTATGCAAACTAAATTCAATAAAAGCCCATTGAGAAAGAGGCTCAAGGCCTTTCTCCTCTGAGAGACTGGTCAGCCTTTTCTCCCCAAGCGGATCACATCTTGGTAGACTTGTTCTCATCCGTGGCTGCCGGGAGAGCTTTGCTGCACAAAGCTCCCCCACAATGGCTGAACCTGGAGGGCATTATGCTAAGTGAAATAAGCCAGACAGAGAAAGACAAATACAACCCAGTATCAATTATATGTGCAATCTAAAAAAAAAGTCAATCCCATAGAAACAGAATAAAATGGTAGTTGCCAGGGGAGGAGTAGGGGAAGTGGAGAGAGGTGTAAAAGGTATAAACTTCCAGTTACAAGATGATTAAGGTCTGAGAATATAGTGTATGACATGGTCACTATGGTTAATAATACAGTTTTGTATAATTGAAGTTTGATGAGAGAATAAAATTTGTGTTCTCACCAAAAAAATAAAAAGGTAAATATCTGAAGTGATTGGTGTGTTAATTAACTCGTGTATGTATAATTATATCAAATTACATTATACTTTAAATATATTACAATTTTACTTGTCAAGTGTACCTCAGTAAAGCTGAAAAAAACCATACATGTAAAAAAAAAATGTTTGTAGGAGTACTACTTGCTTGTTACATTAAAAAACAAAAACCAAAACATTCCTGGGTCCACTCCTGACCTACTCAACCACAGTATCTGAGGTGAGGTCCTGAATCTGAATTTAGAACCTGCATCCTCAGATAGTCTGAAGACCACAGTTTGAGATAAACTAAGTGACCATTGTAGTGAATTAATAAGATTTTAATAATACATTTTTTGTAAATTTACCAAGAATTCCTGTTATCACTATGTGAAAGAAAGAATATAAATTTTGTATATAAGCTTTAAGGAGAGTTTGTCATCCACTTAAATTTTTTTTTTTTTAAAGATTTTATTTATTTATTTTTAGAGAGAGAGGAAGGGAGGGAGACAGAGAGGGAGAGAAACAGCAATGTGTGGTTGCCTCTCACACGGCCCTCACTGGGGACCTGGCCCGCAACCCGGGCATGTGCCCCGACTGGGAATCGAACCGGGACCCTCTGGTTCCCAGCCCGTGCTCAATCCACTGAGTTACACCAGCCGGGCATCCACTTAAATTTTTTAATATATTTTATTGATTATGCTATTATAGTCCCATTTTTTTCTCCCCTTTATTCCCCTCTACCCGGCAGCCCCCCTTCCCTCCAGCAATCTCCCTCCCTATTCATGTCCATGGGTCATGCATGCAGGTTCTTTGGCTTTTCCATTTCCTATACTATTCTTAACCTCCCCCTGTCTATTTTCTACCTACCATTTATGCTTCTTATTCCCTGTACCTTTTTCCCCCTCCCCCCCCGCTGATAACCCTCCTTGTGATCTCCATTTCTGTGATTCTGTTTCTGTTCCAGTTGTTTGCTTAGTTTGTTTTTGTTTTAGGTTCAGTTATTGATATTTGTGAGTTTGTTGTCATTTTACTTTTCATGGTTTTTGATCTTCTTTTTCTTAAATAAGTCCCGTTAACATTTCATGTAATAAGGGCTTGGTGATGATGCACTTTGTCTGCCCTTCCATTCTAAATGAGAGCTTTGCTGGAGAGAGTCATCTTGGATGAAGGTCCTTGCCTTTCATAACTTTGAATACTTCTTGCCAGCCCCTTCTTGCCTGCAAGGTTTCTTTTGAGAAATCAGCTGTTAGTCTAATGGGAACTCCTTTGTAGGTAACTCTCTCCTTTTCTCTTGCTGCTTTTAAGATTCTCTCATTTTTTTTTAAAGATTTTATTTTTATTTATTTTTAGAGAGAGGGGAAGGGAGGGAGACAGAGAGGGACAGAAACAGCAATGTATGGTTGCCTCTCACATGGCCCTCACGGGGACCTGGCCTGCAACCTAGGCATGTGCCCTGACTGGGAATCGAACTGAGACCCTTTGGTTCCCAGCCCGTGCTCAATCCACTGAGCTACACCAGGCAGGGCTCTCTCCTTATTTTTGATCTTGTGTAATTTAATTATGATGTACCTTGTTGTGTGCTTCCTTGGGTCCAACTTTTTTGGGACTCTCTGAGTTTTCTGGACTTCCTGGAAGTCTATTTCCTTTGCCAGATTAGGGAAGTTCTCCTTCATTATTTTTTCAAATAAGTTTTCAATTTCTTGTTCTTCCTCTTCTCCTTCTGACACCCCTATGATTCGGATGTTGGAACTTTTAAAGTTGTCCTGGAGGTTCCTAAGCCTCTCCTCATTTTTTTGAATTCTTGTTTCTTCATTTTGTTCCTGTCGAATGTTTATTTCTTCCTTCTGGTCCAAACCGTTGATTTGAGTCCCAGTTTCCTTCCTGTCACTTCTGGCTCCCTGTATATTTCCCTTTATTTCACTTTGCATAGCCTTCACTTCTTCCTCTATTTTGTGTACTCAACCATTTCTTTGAGCATCCTGATTACCAGTGTTTTGAGCTCTTCATCTGATAGTTTGGTTATCTTTTCATCGCTGAGTTCTATTTTTGAAGCTATGATCTGCTCTTTAATTTGGGCCATATTTTTTTTTGTCTCGGCTCACCTGTTACATAGTAATGGGCAGAGCCTTAGGTACTCGCCAGGGCAGAGCAACCCAGGTTGCTGTGTTGTGGTCCTGTCTGTGGGGTGGGGTCTGAGAGGGAACAATACCACTTGCTTAGCTCTCTGCTGGCTTTCATTCACTTCCCCCACTACCCACAAGCAAACTGGGCCCTTTGGTGCTGATTCCCAGGTGGGTAGGTTTTGTGTAAGTTCTAGGACCCTGTGGGTGTCTCCAGTGAACTCTCTTGTGAGGCTGGGAGTTTCTCTCACCACTGCAACCCCCACAGGTTTTTTCAGTCAGAGATTTTGAGGCTTTATTTCCCTAGGCTAGAACCCTGGGTTGGTCCACCGGCCACCGGCCACTCAGGTCCTCCAGTCACCGCCTTGCTGCCCCAGCTGCCTGTCTCCACCTCTTCTACCCATCTGGATGAATTTTCTTTGTTAACTCCTTGGTTGTCAGACTTGCATACAATTTGATTTTCTGGCATTCTGGTTATTTTTTGTTTTCAAATTTGTTTTTGTCTTTGTTTTGGTTGTGCAAGGAGGTAAAGTATATCTACCTACACCTCCATTTTGGCCAGAGTTCATCAACTTACATTTTAATTTCGTTGTTTTAAACTAGAAAGAATAAGCTAGTGAAGAGTAGGAAAATTAGAAGCTTTAAAATATAATAGTGAATATCATAATATTTCACAGGCTATTTACATTATTTGGGGGAGAAAATGTGCCACGGATATCATTTTTCCATATCATAAAATAAGAAATAAGCACATGAATACTAAATGTCACTTTTTTAAAAATGAGATTTATTTTTAAAAATTATTCCAAATACAGTATTACAATGATTGTATTTTATAATGTATTTCATATTAGTTTCATTATAGATGCTTATGGTACATGTATAATGCATTTATACAGAGATTTAATAATAACATAAATAAAGTCTGGTCAATCTTTTGACTTAAGAATATTTTTTGAGTGAGTTAATTGTCATATTAACTTATTGCTAATATGCCTAAAGTTGAAAACATACATGCCTGAAGAGATTACCTACATATTTATCTGACAGAAAAAAATCAGCTAATAGAGTTTACTGAATTAAATTACAAAACTTGTAGTACTCAAGCAAAATCTTTCTGGAATTCATATTTACAATCAAAGCATTCCTGAGTTAAGAAAAAAAAAATAGCCTGACTTTATAGCTTTAGGGAAATACTGTTAAGGAGTTTTAGGGGACTTCCAGCAGTGACAAAATGAGGTGGGGGAAAACCATAGAATAATCACATTTTTCTGATAACTGGAGCTCAAACTCTTGGGATATAGCCACATCGTAGACTGGTTCCTTCAGATGGACCAGGTTCTCTTAGACCTTAAAAGTAAAGGGCAAAGGTATCACCTCAGAGCTGGGAATCAGAAATCAGATTCTAAAGGAGTTGGGAGGCATAAGTCAGCCAAGGGTACAGAGTTCTCTAGAATGAAGCTTTCTTGGGACTTAAATCATGTTTATTTTAGACACAAAACTTTCTAGTCCCAAATGGAAAGAAAAAAATTGTTCTTACTTTATGAAAAAAAAGGTCTCTCTGCTGGAATGTTAGGAAACAACTGTGTTGACTTTTAGGTTCAGTGGCTCACTTGTAAAGCTCCCCTGCTTCATCGGCTATCGGTGCCTTCCTGGCCCTGGGCCAGGCCAGTTCTCAGTTCTGTCCTTGTGCGAAGCACAAAGCACTGCTGGAGTGTAGGCTGCATTCTCCAGTGAGTTTGATTACCTTCTCCAGGTAAGTGGGTATGTCCCAAGAGAACGTCCCCCACAAATGCAGCCCTGTTGTAGGCCCGCTTTAGAACCTGTCATTAGACAATATCATAACTGCTTCCTGAAAGGTTCCTGCATGAGTATTAAAGCTACAACATGATTTACAGCCTTATTAATTGTAGTGGCAAACTTGAGCACCTACAGAACGCTCTATTTAAATCATTGATAAACCTATATACGCTACACTGAGTGGGGTGCTGCCATTTGTGTAGTCGAACTTTTCTGTAGTGGTAAAGTGAAGTTCTATGCCCTCAAATAGAGATTCCCCAGCGTGGTGCCTATTTCTGTGGGGCTTCATATAGACAGTACCCATATATTTGCCACTACCATTTTTAAGTTTCCAATAGTGTTTGAAACTCTGAATCTACAGTAATCTGATTTATCTTCTAAGGCATAGAAACACATGGTAGCCTTCCTATAGAACAGGGTTTCTCAACTTTAGGGCTGAGTAATTCTTTGTTGAAATAGTGATCTTGTGTATTGAAGGATGTTTAGCAGCATCTCTGATTTACTCTAGGCCTAAAGCTCTGTAAGTGCTGCAGTCCCGACAGGCAGTCAACAACAGTTTTGTTTTATGTCCACTTTCAAGCAATAAGAGCTGGCCTCTGGCCCTTTCCCTTAAATGGAATGCTTTGAGCCCATTTTCCCTTTAGGAGATCTGATTTAATCATTGGCAACTTCTACATCTGAGCTCTCAAGCAGGCCAGGAGCTTCAAGTCACTTCTTTACATTTCTGCCTTTTATTCTATTCTGTGAGCTACCTCATAGTCTTCTAATGAATTCATTTTACACTATTGATTTTCCCCCCAGTTTAGTAAGTAGCAACTCAATTCTTGCAGTTGCTCAGAATAGAAGCTTTGGAGTCGTCTTTGATTCCTCATTTTTTTCACACCCTGTGTCACTCAGGGTATTGTCAGGATACAGATAGCACACCGAAAGGGTATCTGAGGGAAATTCAACGTATTATTTACAAAAGTGTAGTCAGATTCAGGGAAACTAATAAGGAACAGTGAAGCATCCAAGAGATTAGTCGCAGTGGGAAGCCATTACTACTTGCAAGCTGGAAGGAGGCATACCAGAACCAGCAAGAGCTGTAGCTGTAGTAGAAAAGGGCAGCCATTTCCAAGTGATAGCCTGGCAGAAAAGGAGCCAGGAGAATATATATGTCAGTCTTATTCTCCCCTTACCCTTTATTCTCCTACTAGTTTATTTCACTGTCTGAACCCAACCAGAGGACAGGAACATCCAAGTATGTATGTGGTCTGTGGAGGTCAGACTTCCAGCCATGGGAAGAAGTAGGAGTGGATATGATGGGGAAATAAGAGAATCCCTGTGTACCTGCATCAGCAAATGTATCAGCTCTGCCTTGAAATATATCCAGAGTTCAACTCTTACTCACTACTTTCCTCATTACCTTCCTAGTCCAAGCCACTATTTTTCACCTGCACAATTGCATTAGCCTCCCACCTTTATCCCTTTACCCAGCTTTATTATTTATAGCACTTACAATCTCCTAAAATGTTATATGATTTACATATTTGCTTATTGTCTGTTTCTTCACTGGAATGTAAATTCCATAAAATCACAGGGTGTTTTCTTAATGCTATAAAATTCCTTATACATTGTAGGCAGTTAATAAATACTGAATTAATTAATTAAGATTTAAGTCAGTCTGATTCAGATGTCTTCTAAGGAAGCTCAGCAATTCTTTTTCATCTCTTGGCTCCTTTTCTATTCCTCACAGCGGCATTGCCCAACCTTTTCCACTCTCCTTAAGCACTTGTGCTGAATCCATTCCCCACCTTCTCTATCCCTAGGATGCTGATCATGAGATTGCAATAGCCTGGCTCCCTTCCCCTCTTCCAGTTGGGTTCAGCTAATGGCTTTTGAGAGGAGAGTGAGGTCAGATTGCTTATTCCCCCAGCTCCCTCCTTACCAGTTCCCTTCAGGTTGGCTGTGTCCCTTTACCTAAGGGCCACAGTTCCTGACAGTTAGTGCACTCCGCACTGCTTTCTCTGGGTCCCAGAAAGTGCTCCTTCTTGCTTTTTCTGGCCTAGGGATGGTGACAGTCCCCCTTGTTACCAGCCCTGGGGAAATGTACTATCTCTCATTCTTCCTAATCCTTGTTTCCAACTCTATAAACTCTCTCAGATTATCCAATTCAAGTGTCCCATATCTTTTCTCCCAAGGTCCCAACTAAGCGTTCAACCCCATCCTCTTCCATTCACTCACATGGTGCTTACTTGTCCTGTCTCTTTAGTCTCCCTCAATTTGGACGGTTCCTCGTCCTTCCCTTGACTTTCACTTCTGGGATCCCTTTGAAGATTACAAGTTAGTTATTTTGTAAAATGTCCCACGCTGTAGGTTTGTTGGCTGTTTCCTCATGATTGGATTCAAGTCATGCATCTTTGGTAGGTATATTACAGAAGCAATGCTATGTTCTTCTCATTGTGTCCTATCAGGTCACGCATGATTTTATCTTGTCCCATCACTGATGTTAACTTGGATCACCTTTTTAAGGTGGTGTCTGCCAGGCTTTTCCACTGCACAGTTACTCTTTTTTCTCCTTATAATTAATAAATATTTTGTGGGGAGATAGTTGGGGAGTATGTAAATATTCATTGCTTTTCAAATGGTCAATTAATCCATTTGTTCATATCATGTGGTGAGCACAGGCTAATGTTAATCTATCTTAGTCCTTTTGAGATGCTTCCGTTACTTTCTGAACTCATCCTTATTTCTGACACAAGATGCTCCAGCTTCATTGTGCATGCCCAGCCCCAGCACTGGAATTAGCTCTTTCTCCAAAGAGCCCTGTTTCTTTTAATGGGGAAGAATACTTAGAAACCAACATCTGGACACTAGTGGCTCATTGCTGTTGGGGTAACACTGCTCCCAGGCCCTCAGAATGGACATACATTTGTATACATACATACATTTATATCTGTGCTTATATTTGTTTCCTTTATCTATTTCTTTGTATTGAAAGCCATGAGTTCACACCAGTATCCCAAATTCTAAGCCAACACCTCCTTCTTATTTTCTCCCATTCTATAATAGTGACTTGTTTCTTTGGCATGAGAAACCTGGCTCCCTTATCTTCAATCTATTGTATTTACTTACTTGATCAATCTCCTGCGTGTAACCAGTTCTGACTGCCACCATGCCCTCACCCCTGCAGACGCCCTCCTCGCCCTGCTCGGGCTGTGACGCCCTCCTCGGGCTGTGACGCCCTGCTCTGGGCCGCCCCTCCCCTCTCCCACAGGGGCTCCTCTCTCACTGCTGGGGCTCCTGCACCCCGAGCTGAGTCATTTCCCTGCAGCGATGCCTTTCCACTCCAGTAGTGCTCTGCCATCTTATGTGGGCTGCCACGGCTCTTCCCCTGCTCACCCACGGGGACGCCTATCTGGCTGAGCCCCAACCTAATTGCTCAGGAAGTAAACAATTGAATGGAAGGGAGCAAGAGAAGGAAAGGGAAGAGGAAGGAGGATAAGATCATTTGTAATTTTTTAAAAAAGATATATTATCAATAATATTCCCTTGTACTTGAATCTTTATCATTAATTCAGGTTATTTTCAGGGATAGATTCCCAGAAATGGGATTGCTTGATCAAATGTTATAAACCAAATACTTTGTCTGAATTTTTTACTCCCACCAACGTACATGACAGCGTCCATTTTATCCTAGACAGCTTTCTTTATATTTAATTTTTTCTGCTAAATTTTATTTTTATTCCCTCCACAAAAAACACTAGAGAAACTTCAAGCCAAAAATAAATTCCTACACAGAATGTAAGGGTTTTTTTAAAGCTATGTGTGTGTAACATAGGCACAAATATTTAAAGTTAATAAATTTTTATTTAAGGAACTTCACATGTTCTAATTCTTTCCACTGCCTTATTTCCTCCTGAGTTTGAGTCTTAATCCCTTTTTTGCTCAATCCAGTTGTCATGTCAGTCAGTCCACAATTCATTTAGTTGAGCTTCACCAATCACCAATGGCAATGTTTTCATCAGGCTCATGTAAATGAAGCCTCCATTAAAAACCCAAAACGGCAGGGTTTAGGTGGCTTCTGGGTTGGTCAACACATGGAGACTTGGGGAGAGGGGGGCACTCAGTACAAGAGTAGATGAAAGCTCCACCTCCTTTCTCCACACTTTGCCCTATGCATCACTTCCGTTTGGCTATTTCTGAGTTATGTCCTTTTATAATAAACCAGTGTCCCAGTAAGTAAAATGTTTCTCTGGGTCTGTGAACTACTCTAGCAAATTAACTGAACCCTCTCTGGGACAGGTTAGAGACTAAGAAAGGAGAGGGTTTGAATAGTGAGTGTGATATGTGGAAAGGAACGAAATCTCTCCATTGGTAAGATTCCCATGCTTGAGAAGGGACAAACCAGCAGACCCCAACTTTTCTCTCTTCACACGTATTCACCGTCCAGCCCTACTTATGTATGATAAGTGATGTAGAATGCTCCATCTGGCTCCGTCTCTGTATGCTGACAGGGGCTGACATTTTCTCCATGAACATCGGTTTCTAGAGAGGAGAGTCTGAGTCCCATCTGGTTCTTGAGAGAACACACTACAGTGTTGGAAACTTTTTGAAATACTTAAGATTTATCATTGAGATCCACAAACTTTGTTTACTTGTTTCCAAAGTAGCTTATGCCTTTTATTCCTGCCCCCTAACCCCAGCTTTCCCTTCCACGTCACACATTAGTTCTCCACACTCACAGAGAGAACAGGCACATGTGTAGGCAGCTTCGGAAATTCTTTCCCTATGACCGTTTCCAGAGCCCTTATTTTCTTTCCTCAAGTCCAACCTTCCTCAGTTCTGGTGGAGCCAGATGATTATTCATGAGGTAAACACTTGGTATAATTTGTGGTTATAAAAAGCCTTTATTAATACATAATTTAATTTAGATGTAGTTTATAAGCAAACATTTTAATAGGCTATTGATTTAATTAGAATGTTTGGGTTTATATATTCTTCACAATAAGATCTTCATACTTTCTTCATTAGTCCTTATTTCTGAGTTTTCTATGATTTAATGCCTTCGCTTACATAGTTTCAATACTAGATATTTTGGGCAATTTATCTTTATCCCTTCAAAAACTTAAGGCTTTCTTGGACATGATCCACTCTATGGGCGTGCATTGTTAGATGACTTTAGACAGGAATCAAGGTCGGATGAAACCTAAGGAAGAATTAAAGAGGCATTTTGGGAGCCTCGGAACCCTCTCTACTTAGGAAACAATGTCCCTTTGCTAGTAACCTCAGCAGATTCCACTGCTCAGATCCCTCCTGCGAACCCTCTGTATGTTCACACAGGGAAAGAATGAGGTCACGTTGCCCATACGCATTAAGATGGATGAGCGAAGAAGAGCTTATCTTAGCTCTTCTCCATCCACAGCAGAGTGCAAGCCCGGCATCTCAGGACCCCAACGTTCCAGGAATGTGTTCTGTTCTCTGAACATCAGCACTTTCAGACTCCTATCTTCAGCAGGAAGGTGCTTTAGATAGTTCTCCTTGGCAATGTGTAACATAAACAGGCTTAACATAAAAAGAGACGTATGAAAGATGCAGCTGGTGTGAAGTAAAACAGACCATCTTAAGGATTTACTACTCTCCTACCCCAGAACGGGAGGCTTTGAGAAGTTCAGTGATTTGCTTCACTTGGGCATTCATTTAGAGAGCAGTAAGGCTAGGATCTCTGAGTTCTCAAGCTCTTCCACCATGAGACCATACTTCCTTCCCCCCTATTGATTTGCAGAGAAAAATGTAAAACATAAGCAGGTGGAGTGCTGCCAAGGGCAGGAAGGAAAACACTACAGTGTCACTTAGCAGAAGTACAAAATAAAATCTAAAATTAGATGACTCTTTAAGAAATTGCTTTGTCAATTAAATAGGAGGCTCTCGTGTGTAATTAAATGAATGAAACAGTTTATTAAAAATGTACCATCTGCTAGGCACTGTGACAAGTGCCAGGAACACAAAGGATGCACAGAATGAAGTTCCCACTATCACATGTCAGAAATCATCAGTGAAGAACAATGATGACATTGTGTGGCAGACAACGTTGCCCAGCCCAGATCCCCTTTACAGGCTGGGGCAGCCATCCTGTAGCTGCTCTCAGTGCCTTAGCTAAGGTCTCGTACCTGTGACTTTCCCCAGAGACTTGTCTTGGCCAAGTAGAGCCTTCTACTGGAGACTCCTGAGAGGCTATACTCCTCCCCTGCCCAAGGGTAACCAAGGGCTGACTCATTTTCATTCTTCCATACGCTTTCCTAAGCTTTTACCTGGGATCGTATCCTCACTCAGCTCTTCCCGGCCCTGCTTCTTCTCCTCCTTATAGGTTTTTCCTAAAGAGCATTCACTCAGTAAAGTAAATACACTGGAACCCCTTTCTTAGGTTCTACTTCAAAACCCAACCTGAAACAGCTGGTGTTGCTGAGGTCACTGAGCAGTTTCCTAGATGCATTGTCCTGGGTAGGATTAATAACACAATGCAGGTAGATAAAAGTTTTCATAGACCCCAACTTTTTCTACCATCTGTTGGACATTTGACATGCTACCCCACAAGATTAAAATATTAGAGCCATCTCCAAAATATGCTTCTTCCCCTACTCTGCGCAAGAAATGATTAACTATTTAAAGACAAAGATAGGGCAGCGTTAGAGGAAAAAGTCATGACTTGTAGAGACAGTAGGGCAGACTTTATTCAAGGGGGGCTCTCTCAGTTGGGTTTTGTAGTAAGGGAGAAAGATCTGGCTCAACTTCAACTCCAACAAGGACAAGTGGGGATTTATAGCCAACGAGGACGGTAGGGGGTCAGTGCATAAAAAATTACTAAGAGATAACATCAGGGACAACAAGCATTCTTGCTAGAAGACTCAGAATTCTTGCTGAAGCCAGGCCAGGGTGATAAGATATAAAGGGTGTGGGCTTTTTGCTAAACTGCTTTAACAGAATTCTTGCTCAAATGGGTTCTACAAGGACAAAGAGGAAAGGCCAAGGTCTGGCCTAATCCAGCAAAGAGGTCACAGGAGCTTTGGTTAAAATTAGGTCAAGAAGAGAGTCTTTGTCAGTAGTAACCAGAAGTCTATGAAGATTATAAAGTTAGTGCAATAGTAATGAACCCTTAGTATGGCCAGCTGCTGTTCTTAGAGCTTTGAAATGTTAATTTGTTTAATCTTCACGATAATCATGAGTAGATAATATTATTATCCTCATTTTACAGGTGAGGAAACTGAGGCACAGATAGCTTAAACAACTTTCCCAGAGTCTCCCAACTATTGACCAAAGGATTGAAACTTAGAAGTCTAATTACTGAGTCCGCTGTCCAACCAGTAGACATACTGCCTTTCTGTGCAGGAAATAAGGAGAATTAAAGCCTAAGATCTGGGTATAGATTTTATAGCTGAGAGAGTAAGCTGCAAGTTCTGACAGAATAATTTATAGTTTTCTGTCACCGGTTACAGTACCATAGTTACAGATAGAATCTTAAATTAAGTACGTCACTTTCTAAAATGATTTACAGCCCCTTGAATGAAAATGGACCTGAAAGTCCAAGTAATACTTATTAAAATGGTGTGGCTCAGTGGATTAAGCACTGGCCTCTGAATGAAAAGGCTGGCAGTTTGATTCCTGGTCAGGGCACCAGGATGCCTGGTTTGCAGGCCAGGTCCCTGGTTGGGGGCCTGCGATGTTTCTCTCACACATTGATGTCTCTCTCCCTCTACTCCCTTCCTGTCTCTAAAAAAATTAAATAAAATATTTTAAAAACACAGTTCTTACTGGACATTTGTAAATTTGCATTTTAAAAGAACAAACTACAACTTTTAGAAAACTCTTATCTTTGAAAACTCAGAGCTCATTGAAAAAACAGATTTGTTTATTCTTTAGGGTATTAGAAGGCATTGCACAAATGGAGACTCTAAAGATTTTGCACTGAATGCCTCTGTTTTATAATGTTATTTATTATGCAGAGAGTGTGATGGCTACAGTGTGACAACCCAGAGACAGCAGTTACTAAGTAGATCTGGAGAACAAGATTGCCAGTGCGGCATGGAAACGGAAGGAAAAGTCGAGTCCCTCATTTTCGGAGAAATGGGTTGCATGGTAAGGAGTACAGTGTAGATCTCCTTTTTTAAATGTACCTTTTTCTCCCCCAAATCAGTTAGTTTAGTTGTTGCTATCATCAGAAACCCTCCTCAAAAAGACAAAATTGTACTAATAGTTCTCTTATTTGGAATGGTTAACAGTATCAGACCATCGCAGTTCTGACGCAGGTGACTTACCATGGCGCAGACAGATGTTGCTTAAGTGAAAGGAGAGGAAAAGAGTGGGTTTGGAACGTGGGATATTGCGTGGGGGGCGACCAGCCCAGGTCTGGTGGCAGCACGGACTCTGAGAAGCATGGTAGGGGGAGAGCAGCAAAGGGAGAGATTTCTCAAAACACATTTTGACAGCATTGCTGGGGTCACCTTTTTTTTTTGGAGAGTGGTGAATCTGGAATGTCCTTTTCCAAGGTCATGAGATGGAGCCTCATGGGACACTTAAGAGTTGTTTTTGCTTGATGTGGTGGAGGTGTATGGTTCACCTTTTGTAGTGGGCATCTTTTGCAATTAGCCAACTATTAATAAATAGGAGGGCTTGATGGAGACAGCCCTCCTCTACCTAACTTCCCCAATCGGTCATCCCAGGTGGTAAGACTGGCCCCTATGTCACTACTCCACCATCATTTCCATTTTGTGTGAGGGGGTTCCTTGACTCTGCCTCTCAGCTGCAGTTCACTGTACCAACGATCGATATTTAACCCAAGCTGGACCAATCAGAACACTTCCCCCATGAATTTGGAATGGAAGTGGGTGAGGAGTAGAGGGAAGCAAGAAGGAAAGGAAGAGGAGATCGATTCAATTTTCCTGTGAGGGAACCCAGGGACCTGCAAACTCAGGAACTGCAGGGAGCCTTACTCTGCCAGACAGGAAAACAGAGAAAGGCTAGGGTGCCTGGGCAGAAGAATGCAGAGGTTACTGAAACACAGAGACCCAGAAGAAACCCAGGTGTGGCTCTTTCTGAAGCTGAGCATTGCTTAATGCTTCCATGAGATATCCCTGTAGTGTTCGAATAAGTTCTCTGTTTAATTTAATTCAGCTGGATTTGTTTTTGTAACTAAAAGAATCCCAACTGGTTACACCCCTTTCTCTTATCACTCTAATGTCTTCTAGTTCAATTGTTTATCTCTTTTTGAGCCAGGAAGAAAAAGTAACAAATTCTTCAACTACACAGTTCCCTCTGGCTTGTGGCTTCTATATAATTTGTGTATCATATGACTTAGGAACATGAAAATCATGTCAACTTTGTTATTTCTCATTTTACCTGGTATGTGGGAGCATGGTTGGTTCATATACTTAAAGCGAGAAAGATGGTTAAAATTGAGATAATGACTCAAAAGCCCCTAGCATGATGCCTTTCCAGTAGTTAGGAGTTAATTAGGCTCCATTGGATACAAGGACAGAGACTCATTACTTTTTTTGAAAAACAAGCAGGTTTTTGGAAAGGCATCCAAAAACAAAGGAATGTCAGCTGATAGCTGAGGCCTGGCCGGGCAACTCAAAGAACTGGGCTTTCTCGGCAGCCTTTCAGTAGCCGACTTCTGCTGGCCCTCCACCACCACCGTGACTTGGTTGCTCTTTGTCTCTGCTTTTACTGCTGCTGCCTCTGCTGACCAACTTGCTCACCCTCTTCAGTCACCTTTCTCTCCCTCACTGTTTTTCCTAACTCCTTGTGTCTCCTTTTCTTGAAGCTTACCGTAACATTTGTATGCTTGTGACCTATTATAGCCCCACTACCCCATTTCCTATCTGGATGTCATTTTCTCTCCAAGCTTCTATGCCACCTACATTTGACAGATTCTTTTTCTTCTGTTTGTTTAATTTCCCCTTTTAAAATTTGGAGGGAAGGCGTCTGATCTCTAGTTAATCGTTGTTCGAGAATAGCTCTTGCATTAATATCCTCATAACATCCGGGTTCCTATGAACCTCCATATTGGATGTCCTCAGTCCAAAGTCATAACTGGATGAAAGGGCCATATGGTCTCATGATAAATCATGACAGCCTAGAGCTGCCTCTCCAAGAGAGAATATGGACACGATTCACTTGTCTAATACAGCTCTTAGTAAGTCTTTCTTGTTTTTCTTCCTTTCCTCCTTTCTTTCCAACATAGTGACCTGAAGAAACCAGAAAGGTACGACCTATCACATTTGTGTGGTCCTTATATATACTGCAAACTTTCCAAAAGAGGACTTGTGGCTAGATATTTTTTTTTAGTTGTTTTTATAGCATTTCTCAAAGTGTGGACAATGGACCATGGGGAGATCTTCTCTGGAGTCTGTGAGGTCAAACTTATTTTTATTATAATACTAATACTTACAGTACTGTTTCTCTGTGTCGACACTTGTACTGATGGTGCAAAGCCTTGGTGGTTAAAATTGCTGGCATCTCAGTATGACTCAAGGCAATGGAACCAGATTGCATTTGGAATCATTGTATTTTCTTTTTTTTTATAAAAAGTGATAGTTTATTGATTATGCTACTACAGTTGTCCTGATTTTTCTCCCTGCCTGAGCTATAAAGCAATCTGAGATGACTGCTACTTGTGCTGGGCTTGGAGATTCCCAGGCAAAGCCAAGTTTTAAATCAAGGCTGGCTGCTGCTAGTGCTGGGCTAGTGCCAGGCTAGTGCTGGGCCTGGGGCTCACCGAGACCAGCTGTTGTTTGTTTGAGAGGCTTTAGAAAGTTGTGCAGTATGAGCCAAGACCAGCCATTTATATGAAAAGCAGCTTGAATGGGCCTATAAGTTGGGTGACGTGGAGTCTCTGGGGATCTCCAAGATGGGTCACACAGTGTTAGCCAGGTTGATGGAGTCTCAGGTATGGCACCAGCTTGCCAGCTCTGTGGGGGGAGGGTTTAAAAGGGACAATGGCCTCTGCTCACCTTGATGCCAGACACTTCAGATTCTCTACGTGTACCACTGGTGCCTTTCAAGCTGCTACCTCAGACCTGGAGCTCAGTCCAAGTAGATAAATCCGTGTGTGGGTTCTTTAAGAGGAACTGCTTGCGGCTTCAGCAGTTTTTTCCACTGACTCAATCCCTGCTGGTTTTTGCAGCCAGAAGTTGTGGGGACTTATCTACCTGGCACTAGAACCCTGCGCTGGGGGGCCTGGTGTGGGGCTGGGGCTCTTCACTCCCAAGATATTCCTCCTGAATTTTTATCTCCTACACGTGGGAGAGGGGCCAACCTGTTCCATGTCTACACCCCTCCTGCTAGTCTGAATGGATGTGGTTTATTTAATTCCATAGTTATCAGACTTCTGTTCAACTTGATTTCTGACAGTTCTGAGTGATGGTTGTTCTATATTTTAGTTTTAATTTTGATGTGGCTGTGCAGAGAGGTGAGCCATGTCTGCCTACACTGCCATCTTGTCTGAAAGTCTCAGGGTATTTTCTCACTGTAATGCACTCACAGTAAAAACCAAACCACATGGGGGAAAACAAAGCCAGTCTGCCCTGAGAATGTCCTTTATGTAGCAGTAACATTATTAATTTTATTAAATCTTGATACTTGATTATATATTTTAACATCCTTATAAAAATGATAACTATGCTTAAGCATTTTTTGCTGCATATTGAGAAGTACAATAGTTTTCTTGAGTAAAACTACTTGCATGATTGAGATACAACCTGAATTAGCTGCTTTTCTCATGGGACATCATTTCTACCTGAAAAACTGGCTGACAGAAAACCTATGGTTGTTCAGGCTTGGGCACTTAAAACACAGACATTTTATTTAAAAATGCATGAAGTGAACTTGGAAAATTATAAGACCCCAAAAGAAATTGAAGAAGATGCAAATTAGTGTAAGTATACACCATATGCATAGAGAGGGAGAATTAACATCATTAGAATGCCCATACTACCCAAAGCAATCTATAGATTCAATGCAATTCCTATCAAGATACCAATAGCATATTTCACACAACTAAAACAAATATTCCAAAAATTTATATGGAACCACAAAAGACCCTGAATAACCACAGCAATCTTGAGAAAAAAGAACAAAGGCGGATCCTCAATGCCACAGTAATAAGAATAGTGTGGTACTGGCAGAAAAACATAGAGATCGATGGAACAATATAGAGAGCCCAGAAATAAACCCATGCCTGTATATTCAATTATATTTCACAAAGGAGGCAAAAACATACAATGGGGTAAAAATAGTCTGCTTAATAAATGGTGTTGGGAAAATTGGACAGATATGTGCAAAAAATGAAACTAGACCACCTCCTTACACCACACAAAAGAATAAACTCGAAATGGATTAAATAGTTAAATGTTAGACTCAAATCCATAAAAATCCTAGAGGAAAACATAGGCAGTAAAATCTCGGACATTAAAAGATTTGCCAAAATGTAAAACAATATTCCTCACTAATTGTTTTTTTGTTTGGGAAAATATAGATATGTTTTATAAAAATGTTATTATTGTTAACAAGTAGTGGTATTATTATTGTTATTTTAATAGGACTAATAGATTAAAATTTTAAGGATTTGTCAGTTCTAATTTCTTAATGCTATCAGGTCCTCAGTGATATTTAATAATATAATGGCATGTGGGACCTGGCTGCATTAACAAATAAACAGGTGTTCAATTCCCAGTACTTATGCAACTGGTCAAATTAAGCTCATAACTTACCATGATTCAGTGGCTTCTGGGCAAACATATGTACTTAATGGACAAATGAAACCATAAAGCTTAGTTTACATTACTATTGTTTTATGTGCCACAAACCATGACACAATCAGAAATTTTGTACTTTTCAACTGAGTGTCACTTTAGTTTTTTTTTTTTTTTTTAAAGAAATCACACAGAGGGTTAGCATCATTTGGAGCCAGAATTGTCCCATATAGCCGATTGGTTTTCCTAACATTGTTGAAATGAATTTGGGTCATAAACATTCTGAAGATATCTGACCTCAAGGACTATAAGGAAAAGCGAAGTAGCACGTGGCTTTTCTCCATGGTGACCCACTTTATCCACCTCTCAGAAAAACATGGCTAAAAGACACTGGGTGGAAACAGGCAAAGGCATTTGGTTGTAGAAATGGGTGATAAGGAAGTACAGAGTACAGAGTTTCAAGGACAGGGTGATTAAAAATGCAAAGCAAAGAGAAAGAGGTCATATGATTGAAGTGTCCTTGTTAGAAATAAATGAGCAATTTTTATTCTTATCCAAATATTTTATAGAGTGTGATGTTCATCGGTTATACTGATGCAGATCCCTGGGCTTTGCAACAATACTCTTTGCTTGTGAAATCTGTTTATATAGTTTGCAACCGGGTTGGTTCCCTCAGTTACCTAACAAGGACAAGGGTCGGTTTTCACACCAGTCAGCTAGCTCTTGGAGAGAAAAGATTTGCTCCTTTGCCATAGCTGTGTGATCTAATTTAGGTCTCTCCCAAGTTTGGTATAATCTATCATCGTATTGAAAGAATGATTTAAAGCAATTTTTCTTCTCACATGGGTAATAAGTAAAAAGAAATAATGGTTACCCTTACCAAACCCTTACCATCTTCTCTGAGTTTAAGCTCTATGTATTGTATTATTTAATTCTCATAAACCGCCATTTTCAGGTAAAGAAATAGGCTTTAAAAGTTAACTAGTTGCCCGGCTGGTGTGGCTCAGTGGATTGAGCGCGGGCTGGGAGCCGGAAGGTCCTGGTTCGATTCCCAGTCGGGGCACGTGCCTGGGTTGCGGGCCAGGTTCCCAGTGGGGGCCATGTGAGAAGCAACCGTACATTGCTCTTTCTCCCTCCCTTCTCCTCTCTCTGAAAATAAATAAAATAAAATCTTTTAAAAAAAAAAGTTAACTAGCTTGCCATATAAGCCATATAAATATTAAATAATAAAGTTGGAATTTGAACCAATAATAACAGTAATAATAATAATACATCTGTTGAGCAGTTTATAAAATGCATTTACATACATTCTTTCTCTTAATCTTCCCAGTCTTGTGAGATAGTCAGGAGTTATTATTGTTTTGACAAATGTGGGAGTGGAGACTTTGAGAGGCACGTAGCTGGTAGGTATCAAGGACAGTATTCAAAGGTAACCGCGCTCATTTCAGGTTTCGGGATCCTTCAACCATTAGCTGAGTCAGGAATCTGTGTATTTATGGTGCAGTTGATGTCTGTGTGGTACAACATAAAATGTAGATTTCATAAGTATCCAGATTAGTCAGTCTTTTCAGGGCCCAGTCACTTCATTTATGCTTAATGAAATTAAGCCCATGAATAAGTATTATCAATAAAAAATATATAATGCTTTAAATATGAGACACAATACAGTACCTCATGTGTGACACTAGAAAGCTTACATTCTCTGCTGCTGATGTCGCTGTTTCCTGACTGGGGAAATACGACTTCTTTTCAACGGAAGTATCTGAAAACATTTTTTCCTAATAATTCTCAAAATTATTAGGTAACAAACACATTTTTCTTGCTCTTTTAATGTATTATTATTTAGTAACCATTTATATTTTCAATGAAAAATTATGTATTTTATCAGTAAGAAATGATTTCATTCCCTTTTAGAACTATAATTTACTGGTAAATTTTTATATTTTGCTGATTTTGAACTATGCTTAAGTTACACGAGTACTATTTTTAGCTTTTAAAGTCTCAAAGTTTGCCTGGAGATTTCCTTGACAGAAGAATAAAAGTTTTATATTTTAAAACAAAGCTGGTTTTAAATTGTGGGCATGGTAGAAGGATGGAAATCTGTTACAGGTAGAGAAAAGGTAAATCTAGAATTTTAAGCCCTATTTCTGCTTAGAAAGGTACATATTTAAGCTCACCTTAAACTATGTTTTTTAAATTTCTACACAATAGAGAATCTGTAATCGAGGGTTCCAAATATTGGGCTTCTGAAGTGAATAATTATGCTCAAATGACCGTGTTTTAAAACCCATATTATTCTCAGATGCAAACATCTAAGGAGATACACACACTTATACACACATGCACACGCATGCATATATATCTGTGCATACAAATTCAATGACTATTTCCTTGATCCTACTTTTTGTGTTAATAAACAAGCATTATGTATTTATGTGTTTTCATGGGCATGCATGTGTCTGAATATGTTTATGTATGATTTTTTTAAAGCAAAGCTTTCTTCTATTTATGGAAATAATAATTGTATGTTTAAGTATAGCACAACCTTTAACTTTATGGAATATATACTCCAAAATCAAGCAACCAGAGGATTTTTACTGAGCATCTGCTCTGTGTTTAGCTTTCTATAATGAGGAGGACACAGAAGCGTGTCATTCTGGCCCCTGTTTTAAAGTGTTACGAAAATAGGTAACACATGTTGGTGAATTAGTGTCACATACGGCAGGAACTCTTGCCAAGAGTTGATGGGAGTGGAAATGATTCAAGTGCTCTGGAAACTGGTGAATGCTACTTAGACCAGTTGAAGATGCTCGTGCTCTGAGACCCAGAAGTTCTATTTCTAGGCATTTACGAGAGAGAAGCTCTCGGATGCGTGCTCACAGAGATGGAGGAAAAACATGAATTGCTGCGTTTTTTGTAATAATGATAAACTGGAAAGGTTCCCAAAGTCACAGTAGAATGAACAGGGCATGGTATTTTTATACAGTGGAACATTACATAGGAATAAAAATTGCAATGGCTGTAAGCAAACATGGACTAAGCTCCAAAATACAGTGCCGAGCAGGGTGGGGGCAGCAAAAGCCGACAGCACTGGTCTTCTCAGGAGGCGCCCTGGCAGGTCCTCTCCCAAAAGGGAAAAAAACAAACTGTAATGTTGAAAACAAAGTCACAGAAAAATACATTCAGTGTGGTTCTACCTTTATGAAATTCAAACATTAAACAATATATTATTTAAGGGTACACATAAAGTAATCTATTTTTTAAAGGAAGGGAATAATTAACTGAAAATTTGGTTCTAAGGCTACTTGTAGGGAAAGAGTGGGGGATGTGATCTGAGGGAAGCATCCAGAGGTTTCAAAGGTACACACTACATACTACATATTAGCCTGGGTGGTAGATATCAAGGTCTGCCTGGAAAAAGACCAGGTATTGTTAATATAACAAGAACAGTTTGCATGACAGTGAGGTAACCTGGCAGCCAAGGAGAGAGGACTGGAATACACATGGGTGAACAATGTCAACTTCACTGTACTAGTCAGTGGGGGCAGTAGACACACTGAGTGAGCATGTGTACTGTGTGGCTGTCGCATTCAAAATGACTGAGTGAGTAGAGCAATGAATCTGCATCGAATTTTCCATTAACCTTGAACATTCCTCTGTGGAACCTGTTTGGATGGTTCAGAAGGCTGCAGCTATGGGCAACTGGGGATTGGCAGCTTCATCACAACAATTCACCTGCTCATGCATCACGTCTTGTGCAAGTTTTTTGGTGAAACATCAAATCACCCAGGTGACTCAGCCCCCGCTACAGCCCAGATTTGGTGCCCTGTGACTTCTGATTCTTCCCCAAACTGAGATCACCTTTGAAAGGGAAGAGATTTCAGACCATTGATGAGATTAAGGAAAATGCAAAGGGGCAGCTGATGGCCATTGGGAGAACTGTGTGAGGTTCCAAGTTGCCTGCTTTGAAGGGGACTGAGGCATCATTGTCCCATGTATAATGTTCCTTGTATCATGTATCTTCTTCAATAAATGTCTCTATTTTTCACAGTACATGACTGGATACTTCCTGAACAGACCTCATACAATTACTTGTTTTATCAAAGTCTTTAAATTATACATATATTGTATATAGCCCGGCTGGTGTAGCTCAGTGGATTGAGCACGGGCTGGGAACCAGAGGGTCCCGGTTCGATTCCCAGTCGGGGCACATGCCTGGGTTGCGGGCCAGGTCCCTGGTGAGGGCCATGTGAGAGGCAACCATACATTGCTCTTTCTCTCTGAAAATAAATAAATAAAATCTTAAAAAAAAAATCAAAAAAAATTATACATATATTGTATATATATTCATTTTTATGTATATTTCACAATACAATTAAAAATAGGTATATTAGAAAAGAAACCTGAAGAATTTCGTCATCACAATAACAGTTGTGTTAGATTGTTTGGGTATAGGAGATTTCTTTTTCCACATTTTCTGTAATGTGGTTTTATTAATTTCAAAATTAAAATAGATTAAAGTTATCCATTTATAGGGAAGTGGCAATGTTCTCACTTAGCCTAAATAAGTCACAAAATATAACATGAAGTAGTTTTTGTTAGGAAATGAATTTCACAAATATCTGAGAAACATAGGTATTAAAAGAACATCCTATAGATGGAAGTTCCACCGACAAGTACTCTTAAGTAGTTCAGATGCTGCTCTGTTCTTAGGGCAGAAGCTGCTCACTTTGAAAAATGAGTATAACATTCTGCCCTCTCTGGTGTGGCTCAGTGGGATGAATGCCAGCCTGTGAACCAAAGGGTCGCCAGTTCAATTCCCAGTCAGGGTTGCAGGCCAGGTCCCCTGTAGGGGCCGTGTGAAACAAACACATTGATGTTTCTCTTCCTCTCTTTCTCCTTCCCTTCCCCTCTGTCTAAAAATAAATAAAATATTTTTTAAAAATGAATATAACATTCTGAATTGAAGGGAAAAGACATAGTCACACAGCAGAAGCAACTTCTGTAGAAGCAGCCAAGAATCACCTCCCTTACACAGACTTCCCTAATCTCCCTTAACTCTTCTCTCCCCATCTTGCTGCTAGACTTTGTACACACTCTTATGATTGCACAGATCACACAGTATTATTGTTATTTGTTGATTCAGCTCTCTCCTATTAGTCTCTGAGTGGGTCTAACCATAGTCCTATTGTATTTCCACCACTTTGCCTCAAGTAGGTGCCAAGTCAGTGTTTATTAAATTGAATGAAAGAAGCAGCAAAGATTTCAATATGCAATATGGACTGTGTTTATAAAATATGGCTATAGAAACCTGAGTATTCTAGGAAGCTAATCTTTATTCAGAGTGATTCAAAACATTTCTATAGTGTTTAAATATAAGATCTAGAGATACTAGTATGTCCATCATCAAAACTTAGAAACACTGCACAATGCAATAAGCACAATAAACTGGTAACTTCCCAGTACACGCCGAAAGAATATCTTCCACACATCCTACGTGTACCACCACTCCCCACCTCTCCCCCTTCTTTCCAGCACAGCCTGGAAAGCCCAAACCTGCTATTTTTAGCGGTGAGTGTTGGCCCTGACTTCCACTTAGCACGATGGTATGTGGGTTCTACAAATAGGAGAGCAGAACAAGCCATGGTAGGGTAATCAGAGTATTTGCTGATAACAATCTTCTGTAATAAAGACAAAAAATGCTTCTGTGTAATAGCATGGAAAATAGCTCAAATATCTGCCAAATAGCCCTATCAGCATCAATAGGAACACAGCAGCAATTTCCCCCAGGCACCTAAATATCTGCAAACTACTTGTATGACTTACTCATATCATGTTTCAAAAGTCTTTAAGAGCTCTCTCTGTGATATCTAAAGAAAGGCAGAAAAGAAAGACTTTTTTCTTCTCTTACTGCTTTCCTGGGATTTGAGTGATGGGACTCTGCTGAAATAATTGGCCTGCTTCATTAGAAACATGTTAATCCAAAAATTCAGGGCTAAGGCAATTAATCCTGATAGATTTGGTGTCTAGCTGGACAATTTCTTTCCAGATCAGTTTGATAGAGACAAATCAGATTTCTTAAAAAGTATAGTCACTTGCTATTGAAGAAAAACAAAAGAACACACAGAAAACTATGCAGGTGAATAATTTATTGACGAAACTTCCTAATAAAACATCCAAATCCAAACTGCCTTGGCTTAGGCTAACCTAAACTACTGACACTACCGTCCGGCACGAATCTAATAGAAACTATACCACGTGAATCAAGCTCATTCCAATTTGGAGCTTTATTTTCCGTCGTCTTCCTGAATACCAGAATCATTATAGTGGTTAAAAGCGTAGGTCCTACAGTCAAATTTTCTGCAATTTAATGCTGATTCCACCACTATAGGCCTGCAGATCAAGTTACTTAAATTCTCTGCTTCTGCAGAATAGTACTTACTACTTGTGTTATGGGTATTAAAATTTTGTCAATATATAAAAATCACTTAGCATAGCACTTGACAGTTAATTATTGACTGATTGCTAAGTGTGAATTTATTGTGAAGCTAATAAAATTTAGTTTCAGGGTCCCTCGCTTGTATAGGTTCTTTCCAAAGTCTCAGGATGAGTGTTCACGTATATGTTTTTCTGAGTTTTGCAAAAGTAAGACATTTTAACCGCAATCAGTTAAGGCAGCTATCTTTCATCATGTACCATGATGAGCTGGTAAATTCCACCATACCATTTTCCTTTGTGTTTGGAGGTGTTTGAGTGCCCACCACTATTTTTGGGATCTGGCTGAGGAGAAGTTGAGTTAGGGATATACTATTTTAATTAAAATGTGGAAACACATTTTGGGATGTTTCAATAAAACAATTGAGAAATTACAGACTCCTAACTTTGATATAACAAAAAGATGCATTCTTGTTGTCATTTGTAAGTACTTTTATTAAAGAACTAAGAGAAAATTCTGATAAAAATACATGATGAAATCAATGGAATGTGGTTGGACATTGAGAAAAAAAGTTAACACATTTCCCCCCCCAGATCATTCCAAAAGCAAAATTTCCTTAAATGAAGAGAGAATTTTCTAGTAGTACTAATAGATAAGCTCATAGCCCTGGCTGGTGTGGCTCGGTAGATTGAGTGACAGCCTGTGAACCAGGGGTGGCCAGTGTCTGGTCTACGGAGCATGCCTGTGTCACAGGCCAGGTCCCCTGTGGGGTGCATGTGAGAGGAAACCGCACACTGATGTTTCTTTTCCTCTGTTTCTCCCTCCCTTCCCCTCTCTAAAAATAAATTAAAAATAGATAAGCTCATAGATTGTTTAATGCTGTAGTTAGTGAAGAGAAAGGAATCATACCATTTGGAAAAAATAGAAATTTATTACAAAATAGTGACATTGACAAAAAAAAATAGAAGTCAAAATATGCTTCTGCAATAAAGAAAAAGACAACTAGCTACCTACTGAGTATGGCCAGTTTTCACTGATGCCCTTAAGTTTTACAACTCATACTTGATAAAAGTTTTCTCAAATCAGACATCAATCCTAAAATGTAACATATTAATAATGAATTATCACACTAAAGAACACTTTTTTTAAGATTGTATTTTTTTTTTCAGAGAGAGGAGTAGGGAAGGAGATAGAGAAGGAGAGGAACATCAATGTGTGAGAGAAACACCAATCGGTTGCCTGTTGCATGTCTCAGGTGGGCACCTGGCCGGCAACCCAGGCACATGCCCTGACTGGGATAACTGAACTGGTGACCTTTCACTTTGCGGGCTGATGCTCAGCCAACTGAGCCACACCAGTCAGACAAAATTTTAAATATCAACAATTTTTTAAAATTTTGAACAGCCATGCTAGAGGAACGACTACATTAAAATTTTTTTTTCTATACAGAAAGTTATATGATAGTATTGTTATCTTATGAAGAGGTGATTAGAGATTTTCCAGACAAAAATATCGGCAAAAGTTTTACAGCCATGTGTCAGGCAGTTTATCAATGAAAAAAAAATACCATGGCATTTCTTAGATTTTTAATGTTTGTGACTGTAAGGATTTTATTTTCCGGAGCTGATCCCTGCCATATCTCCCATCTCACATGCTGTTCTTACATGGTGATCAAACTCGTCTTGTGTTTCTTTGCCTTGAGTTTTGAACCTGTGCAGACATGTGACTATGGTTGAAGAAATGCTGATGAGGAAGAATAACGCTGCCCCCAAAGATGTCCATGCCCTAATACCCAGAACCTACTAATATGTCCTGTTACAAGGCAAGGAGGAAATATAATTGCAGATGGAATTGAGGTTGCTAATCAACTGACCTTGAGATGGAGAGATGATCCTGTATTATCCAGGCGAGCCCAAAGTAATCACCAGGATTGTTATTAGGGCAAAAGGAAGGCAGAAGAGTCACCGTGAAGAAAGGCTTAAAGATGCTGTGCTGCTAGATTTGAAGATGAAGGAAGGAGCCATGGACCTAGCACTGTGGTGGACTCTAGAAACTGGAAAGGCAGGGAAATGTACCTTCCATAGAACTCCCAAATGGAATTCAACCCTGTCAACACCTTGCTTTTAGCCCGGTGAGACCACTTCAAACTTTAGTCCCCTAGAACTATAAGACAGTAAGTTTGTTTTGTTTCAAGCCTCTAAACTTGTCATTTGTTATAATAGCAATATAAAATTAGTATAGAAGCTATGTGACTGCCAAAGCTGTTTCATAAAGAGATACAGTGGTCACCTAGTTTTCTTTGAGCCTTGTCTCCACGTCATGAGGAAGTGGAAAGATCACATGAAGCCACATATGTAGGCGTTCTGGCCACCAGCCTCAGCTGAGGTTCTAGTCCATGGTCACCGTCAACTCTGGACACGTAAGTGAGTGAGCCACACGACGACTGCAGCCCCAGCCCCCATCTGAGTGCAGCTTCATGGAGGACCCTGAGCAAGGGTTGCCTAGCTGAGCTCGGCCGGCCCCAGAACCCCAGTGATGATAATAAAGTGTTGTTGTTTTAAGTCACTAAGTTTTGGGTGATTCATTACACAATAGATAACTGGAAGAATGAATATACATCAACTCTTAACAATTTACAATTTTTCTGGATTCGTCTCATTTAAAATAATCACTTTTATATCTAATTTTGTTTTTGTAAATTCTACTCTTTTTTTCAAGAGAGAACCAGAACCGCTCCCAAATTAACGTTTCAACTACCCTCCCTCCCAAATTTTGGTTTTGCTCCTTCACGTAGCCAAAATTTCTTATTCAGAATGTGGTTGAAAAACATAATAATATATATAATTATATATTAATATATAATATAATAATATATATAAACAGGCCTGAGGATCTTTGAAATAAAGCAATATTTTCAGAAGTTAAAAAACTTCATTTTGAAGACACTTAAACTTGTTAACAAAGCAAAATTCAAGTTTATATTATTTACATCACTCTAAATGTTAGTTGCCTTTTCCTTTGAGATCAAAATAAGAGATAATTACTTTCACAGAAAAAAAAAATTCCTTTAGGAAGAAGATGATAGATTTGACAGATGTGTCCTAAATGACTCTTTGCTGACAGTGTCAACTTCCCGTAGCGCTGTCACGTCAAGAAAAGCCAGGAAACATAAGACTTAGGTTGTGGTTCTTGGAACAGATCATACAAGAAGAATGTGTTGTGTAAATAATAATGTATATGTCCCAGAACGCAGTCTGGGCCAACTTAAAGTATACTTGCTTTGGTACAGACCCACCATTGGGGATAATCAGCTGATTTCGGAAATTGCCATAATCTCAGCTGCATTCTCCTTTGCCAGTCTTCCACACAATTTCAGAGCTACTCCATTATTTCAGTTGACTTTTAGCATAACAGTTAGAGCTCCAGATACTAAAATAATGAAGTAGATCACAGAGTCCAATAAGCATTGAGTTCTCGGGTTTCAGAGATAGTCTGAGAAAGTTGGACTTACTTGCAGCCAAGCAGACCTGGAAGGGGCTAACCTGGCAGGCTGGAAAATCTCCGCTGGTGGTCACTTGGCTTTACAGTGCAGATAATTCCCACAACTCCAAAGCCCAGCACATCCATATGTGGGAATGAGCTGTGTTGTGAAGATCACTAATTCTTGCATAAATAAATAAGCACTCCTTAGAAAGATACCAGATGTTCTATCATTAACAATAGTTCTCTCTCTATATATATAAAATAGATTGTGAAATGTTGGATTTGCTAAGTTCAGATTTGAGGTTTTGTCCAAAAGAAAGAACATATGAGATGTTCACTAATTGCTTGAAGGGATTAAATTTTCATGTAAATTGTCTCATTCTTTCAAGTTCAGATTTAAAAAATGAGTTTTTGAATAAAAAGTCTGAATCACTTGAAGATGGCACCCTGAGTGAGGTTATGCCTTTCCTGCTCCTCTTTCTCCGACAAGCGTTGCTGCCTCCCATGCAGGTTCCATTAGCAATGCTGTCCTAGGCAGAAAGTTTGGGCGTGGGGGGCAGTGGTGGCAAAACATCCTTACTGTCAGAAAACAGCCTAAGCAGGGGGCCAGAAACAGTAGAGGGGAGGTAGGGAGTGATGCTCGTGTCTGATTCACCAGTCCTGATCCAGAGCTGCTTTCCTGGGCTGCTTTCTGGCAGATTCCTGTGAAAGGTCAGGGGTGATCCCTTCTTTCCCTTCTTCTTCTTTTTCTTTTTTAGTATATTTTATTGATTATGCTGTTACAGTTGTCCCATTTCCTCCCTTTATTCCCCTCACCCCTGTACACCCCTCCCTCCAGCAGTCCCCCACCTTAGTTCATGTCCATGGGTCGTACATATAAGCTCTTTAGTTTCTCCATTTCCTGTACTATTCTTAACCTCCCCCTTGCCCATTTTCTACTTACCATTTATGCTACTTATTCTCTGTACTTTTCCCCCCAATCCCCTCTCACCTTCCCTGTTGATAACCCTCGATGTGATCTCCATTTCTGTGATTCTGTTTCTGTTCTAGTTGTTTGCTTAGTTTGTTTTTGTTTTTAGGTTCAGTTGTTAATAGCTGTGAGTTTGTTGTCATTTCACTGTCCATATTTTTTATCTTCTTTTTCTCAGATAAGTCCCTTTAACATTTCATATAATTAGGGCTGGTGATGATGAACTCCTTTAACTTGACCTTATCTGGGAAGCATTTTAGCTGCTCTTCCATTCTGAATGATAGCTTTGCTGGATAAAGTAATCTTGTATGTAGGTCCTTGCCTTTCATGACTTGGAATACTTCTTTCCAGCCCCTTCTTGCCTGTAAGGTTTCTTTTGAGAAATCAGCTGATAGCCTAATGGGCACTCCTTTGTAGGTAACTGTCTCCTTTTCTCTTGCTGCTTTTAAGATTCTCTCCTTATCTTTCATCTTGGGTAATGTAATTATGATGTGTCTTGGTGTGTTTCTCCTTGGGTCAAACTTCTTTGGGACTCTCTGAGCTTCCTGGACTTCCTGGAAGTCTATTTCCTTTGCCAGATTGGGGAAGTTCTCCTTCATTATTTTTTCAAATACATTTTCCATTTCTTCCTCTTCCTCTTCTCCTTCTGGCAGCCCTATGATTTGGATGTTGGAATGTTTAAAACTGTCCTGGAGTTTCCTCAGCCTCTCCTCCTTTCTTTGAATTCTTGTTTCTTCATTCTTTTCTGGTTGAGTGTTTCTTTCTTCCTTCTGTTCCAAACCGTTGACTTGAGTCCCGGTTTCCTTCCTGTCACTGTTGGTTCCCCATACGTTTTCCTTTATTTCACTTTTCACAGCCTTCATTTTTTCCTTTATTATTTTTTTTACTATATTTTATTGATTATGCTGTTACAGTTGCCCCACTTCCCCCCTTCTTTCCCCCCACCCCCTTACCCCCCTTTCCCCTCCCTTTAGTTTTGTCCATAGGTCATACACATAAGTCCTTCTGCTCTTGCACTTCCTATACTATTCTAACCTCCCCCTGTCTGTTGTCTACCTACCATTTATGCTA
>PVJI01015387.1:0-41257 GCA_004026765.1 Micronycteris hirsuta | reverse complement strand
AAAACTTTCATTTAGAATGGAAGGGCAGATAAAGTGCTTCTCAGATAAGGTCAAGTTCAAGGAGTACATCATCATGCAGCCTCTACTATATGAAATGTTAAAAAGTTTCGTATGAGGACTCAGGAGCGAAGGCACCGAGGCCAGATAAGCTACCGGGGAATTCAGATCAGTCACAGCCAAGACGCTTCTGAGGTAAGCAAGCAAAATACAACCAGAGAAACAAAATAGAACCAGAGACATTGAAGTTTAGAACATTCTGGCAGTAACCAGAGGGGAGGGGGAAGGGGAGAAGGGGGACAAGGGTATTTAGTAACTGCTATAAAGGACACATGGACAAAACCAAGTGGGAGGGGGGAAGCAAGGGAGGGAGGTGGGTTTGCCTGGGGTGGGGTGGGGGGAGGGTAAATGCGGACAACTGTAACTGAACAACAATAAAATAATTTTAAAAGAAATTTCAAAAGGAACTATGTTAAGTTTGCCAAAACTTAGTGGTACGTACACAGATGCTTCTTATTGAATACATTGCCCTTCATGTTTGTCTGAACTTTTGAAATCTTTTAAAATGATTTTAGCAGCTTTATTGAGATATCATTAACTGCCTAAGTTTAAAGTAAACAATTTGATGTTTTGACATATGTATACATCCTTGAAATCATCACTGCAATAAAGACAATGAACAGATCTACCGCCCCCCCAATTACCCTCACGCTCCTCTGTAATTGCTTCTTACCTCTCTCCATCCTCCTCCCCACTCTGAGGCAACCGAAGATCTGCTTTCAGTTCCCGTTCATCTATTTCCATTTTATAGATGTGTACACAATTAGAAGCATGCAGTGTGATCTGTCTTTTGACCTTTTTTTCCAGCATAATTATATTGGCATCCATTTATGTTGTTATATCCATAGTTCATGCCTTTTTATTGCTGTGTAGTATTCCATTGCATGGATATCATGATTTGTTTATCCATTCACCTACTGATGGACTTTTGGGTTGAGATATGAAAATTGTTTATAAATTCTGGATAGAAGTTATTAATCAAATGTACTATTTGCAGACATTCCCCCCAGTCTGTGTGTTCTGTTTTCATTTGCTTATCAATGTCATTTAAAGAAGTGTCCTTAATTTTAGTAAAGTCCAATTTATTAATGTGTTCTTTTGTGAATTGTGCTTTTGGTGCTAAACTTAGTTTAAGAGAACTTAGTTTAAGCTAAGGTCACAAAGATTTTCTATGCTTTTTCCTGGAAGTTGTATACTTTTAGGATTCACATTTAGGTATATGATCCATTTTTTAGTTAATTTTTGTCTATGGTACAAGCTATAGATTGAAGGGTTTTTTTACTTTTTAATTAAAAAAATTTTGAGTCTAAATATCCAATTGTTCTAACATCATTTGTTGCACCTTTGTGGAACGTCAATGACCACATACGTCAAGATCTATTTCTGTATTTTCTGATTTGTTCTGTACGCCATACTGCACTACCTCGGTTCCTCTGTCTTTAAAATACGTCTTGAGGTCAGGTAGTATTAAGCACTCCAATCTTACTCGCTGTTTTTCAAGATGGTTTAACAATCCCAGGGTTTGGGCATTTCCCTATGAATGTTAGAATCAGCTCATTAATTTCTACAAAAATAAAAGCCAGCTGATTTCTACTGGGCTGCATTGAATCTAAAGATAAATTTGGGAGAAGTTGATGTCTTAATAATATTGGATCCATAATCGGATCCATGATCCGATTATTTAGTCTACCCTCTCTAATTTTTTTCAGCAGCATTTTGTAGGTTTCACTGCACATACCTCACACGTTTTTTGTCAGATTTATCCCTAAGTATTCCACCTTTTTGATGCATTGTAAATGATTTTGGTTTGGGAATTTCAATTTCTAATTGTTCCTGCAACTGCACAAGACTCACATTACTTCTACTTTTCATAGAAAAGCTATTGTACATAGACAGTTACATCATCTGTTCACATTTATTTATTTTCATTTATTTATCTAGATGTCATTTATTTCTTTTTCTTACTTGATGGCACTGGCTAGAACTCCTAGAACAATGTGTCTTGGTTCTTTTATGGGATGGACAGTCAGATGCAGCCACAGGGAAAATACAAGAGAGGCTCAGAAAAACAAAAGTTTATTATACTTACAGGTTCTAGAAACAGAGGCATAGCATGCTACGCAGGGCCACATGGGGAAACCTCAGGTGATCAGGAGGCAGAAAGCAGGGGCACAGACAAAGCCCAGGCTAGAGATTTTATGGGGATTTCTGCAGGAAAGACCAGGCAGGGCAGGGTGAAGAGTTGAAGACTGGTTAGTTTGAATAATTTCAGCAGGCTTTGGGCTATAAGGGTGGTCTCTAGTTGCCTGGTACCTGGCCCTGGGGATGATTAAGGCAGAGGAATTTTGCCTCCTCGGTGCACCGGCCAGATAGAGGAGGTTTGGCTCTGAATCGGGTAGTTTGCATATCAAAGGCATGCTTCCAACTGAGCCCTTTGCTTTCTCTAAGAATTGGCTAGCCTAAGGAGGAGAAATCTCCCAGCCAGAAATGTTTTTTTTAAGGTGTCAAACATCATAATGTACATTTGTATTCAACATGCAAATGTTGAATAGTAGCAGTGAGAGTAGACATCCTTGCTTTGTTCATCTTACGTGAGAAATATTGTCTTTCCTCATTAAGTATAATGTTATCTATAGTGCTTTTGTAGATTCCTTTTATAAGTTTGATTAAGTTCACTTCTATTGCTAGTTCACTGGTAGCCCTGGTTTGTTGTGGAGAATGGTATTTAGAAGCCAAGATAATTGCTAACTGCTATTGGGATGTTGCTGCTCTCAGGCCCTCTCCGTGGACAGAGCTGGGAAATCTTCATAGGTATGTATTGGGTTGGCCAAAAAGTCCATTTATTTTTTCCATGAAACAAAAGACACATCTTTCATTTTTACCAATAACTTTATTGCTTTGGGTATTGAATATGTCAGTTATCTCCTGCTATTGCCTTCCAGTGAATAGAGGCCAGAGATGCTGCTAAACCCCTTCCAATACATAAGACAGCCCCAGAGCAAAGAATTATTTGGCCAAAATATCAGTAGTACTAAGAAACTTCACAAACCACTTTTGACACGTTCAATCAGTCACAGCTCCTTCTCCACATACTGCAAAAATCTTTTTTGTGTTTCAGTTGTGTTTTTACCTTTCTTGAAATAATAAATCATAATATGCTGAAAATGTTGTGTACCTCCTTCCATCATTAAAATGGTGCACAAAAATTCACCAGTTTTGATAAGTTTTTTTAAATGCACACTGATATGACAGCTGTCACAATACAATCTAACAAAATTGTTTTGAATGAAGTTAAAAACACCTAAGTGCTACTAGAACCATCCTATGGAAAAAAACTAAAAGAACTTCTTTGGCCAATTCAATGTATAAAGCCATTGGCTCGCATGATTGCCTCTGATTCCAATCCACCACCACAGTTCCTTCTAGTTTTCTCCTTCCTAGCCCTGCTCAAGCCCTCACACCTTAGGTTTCCTTCTCATATGAGCACCTTCCTGAAGCCTCTTGAACTCTGACTTTCTATACCAGCCACCCTATTGAGATCCCCCTGTGCAGATGCGCTTGCCATTTTCCTTGGTCTTTGACATCTTGCTCTAGGGAATGGTGACACTCCCAAAAGAGCGAATCCAACTTTACTCTGCCCCATGAAATTCCTTCAGAATAGAATTATTCAGACAGACAGCAAAGGGGAAGGTCAAAAGAAGAGCTAAAATATATCTTTAAAAAAAATCTGGGCCTCAAGAGTGATGTGGAAGTACCAGAGCGGTTAGATATGTTCAGGGAGCCTGTGAGTTGGGATGAAGAGCATCTTGTTGGTCGACTGAAGCTTCCTTAATGCTTAATCACTGCTGAAGAACTTAGGAGGGGTCTTGGCATAACCTTTAAGGGGCAGGGATTAGACCCTAGAACAAAGGAGACTGGATTACCTGACACCTTGGGGAAATGAAATTCTAGGGTCAGATTCATAATGACTTTAAAAAAATAATAAATATAATATTTCTTGATCTCTTGAGTTCATGATTGCAAAATTGCATTTGCTACAAACAAAAATAGAGAAATTGGGTAGAAGGGAGAGTTTGGAGGTAAGTGTTGAAGAGTGGAACAAGCAACAAGACATGGGGACTAGACCAGCACTAGAGGTTGTAGGTTTTTGTGAACAGTTGCCTAGTGCAAATAATTAAAGCCACAGGAATAGATGAGCTCTTCAAGGGAGAGAAGGAAGGCAAAGAACAGCCCTGTACGTAGGTCCCTGCCTTGGCATGTGCATTTGGGGTGGGTACAGGAAAACAGACAGAAAGTGAGTTTTACATGGGCTTGGCCATGGGTGCATCAGCATACCCCAATAGTCAGGAAGCCAGGGGAAGGAACGGTGAAGTCAATAGCATCATGTGCTTGGGGAGGGAAAGCAAACAGAGTGAGGAATCATTAGACCCAGTGACTGAGCAATGGCCTATTTCCGTGCAAGTGCAAGTTCAGTAAAATTGTGAAAACCAAAGCCACTTCAGACACTTAAGGAGAAAGTAGGGATGAAGATGCCTCAGAATAATGGTAAATCATTCTAACAAGTAGATTTTACTGATAGGAAAGACCTAGGATATATGTTGAATAATAACTCTTTCCCCCATCCTCAAATATTACCATTGTGGTACATTTGTTACTATTCTAAAACTTTATTTTTAGAGAGATGATTCACTCATTTCACTCACCTAGTATAAAAATTTTTTAAAAATTTGCATTCGTAATGTAAATGTTATGAGCAATAAATGTTGTTTTTGAATCCTAAGTACAGTGGAAAGGTATGATTTTATTTTCCAAAATCAAGGGTTCTAGCCTTTGGCTCCTTTTTACTTACCAATTACTAATGCAAAGGAAGAGGGGAACTGGGTGTTGGGTGAGAGAGCTGTGCGGACGGTGCATGAGATCAGCCCCGCACATGGTCCAGGGCCTGGAGAACTCAGTCTCTCTGAGGCCAACTTTTGGGAACTTGTGTTGCCCTGCTCTCCAGTGTTGGAGGAAGCTACTTCTTACGAGCTTTCTACAGTTCACTGTTCTTCTCTCACTGTAATGCACTGTGCCTGGTGCACAAGACATTTTCAATAGACTCCTGAGAAAATAATGCAGAAGAAGTGGTAGAAACCTGTGTGTGGAATGCCAATGCCCTGTCTCAGAGCTTCGCCAACCTGAAGCTGGTTTGGAGAGATCAATCAGACAAGAAGCGAAAAATTGTATCTAAGTGAAGTGCAGACAGATTTTTCTTTCAAAATTTTAAAGTCATTTAATTATGGTTTCATTCAATATTATATTAGTTTCAGGTGTGCCGTGTAGTGATCAGACATTTACATCACTTACAAAGTGTTCCCCCCGCCGTAAGTCTAGTATCCACCTGGCACCATACAGTTATTATAACGCCACTGACTGCATTTCCTATGCTGTACTTACATCCCTGTGACTATCCTGTAACTGCCAAAGATTATTTTTATAATTCTACTGAAACCGGAAAAGTCAGCATTTGTGCTGCCTGTCACTATCGGAACCAATCAGTAGAGACAAGGATTGCATCTTTATGGGCACTTTATTCAGATGCTGGCAATCTGAGAAGATGGTGGGTTATGTACCCTAAACACTACCTTAACATCTCATCTCAAACTCACCTTTGCATAAGGAGAAGGAAACGGTAGGTAAGGGGTTTAGAACAAGGTTAACCAGATAAGAGTTGCAGCCTGGCAGCGATTGCTTGTCAACCTGGAATCATCCAGGCCATGCATTCCAGTTCCTGGAATAACAGCTTTCCACAGGCATTAATCACGCAAGCTTATCAACTATAACTAAAGCTAAAATTTTTAACTCTTGAGTTCCCCTATCACTATGCTTAAAGTAGAAATATGAGACTATAAAAAAAAAACTGGAGCAGGTAGAACAAGACAGAAGAGAATTATGAGCTACTTACCCAATAAAACTTTGCTATTCAGAGTGGACCAGCAGCATCAGCATCTACCTGGGAACTTGTTAGAAAGCAGAATCTCAGCCCTGACTGGGTTGCTCAATTGGTTGGAGCATCATCCTGTACAGCAAAAAAAGTTGCAGTTTCGATCCCTAGTCAGGGTACATACATAGGTTGCCGGTTTGATCCCCGGTCGGGGTGCATATGGGAGGCAACCTATTAATGTTTCTTCTTCATGTCAATATTTCTTTCTCTCTCTTTATTCCTGTCCCTCTGAAATCAATTTTAAAAAAAAAGTATCCTTGGTTGAGGATTAGAAAGAAGAATAGAAAAGCAGAATCTCAGGTCCCATCCCAGACTCCCTAAATCAGAATACGTTTGCCCAGATGATTTGTCTGCACATTAAAGTTGGAGAAAAACTGCTGTCAAAAACATTAAGGAACTGTGAGATGCTTGGTACACTGAGAGGTTCTTTGGGGATCAGACAGCTAAAAGGCAAATCTAGTCTGCCTGGGAGGAATCACCAGTAGATTAGTGAGACATCAATTGGGGATTAATCAACAAGGATTTGCAGAGAAATTTTAAAAAGAAGAGGAAGCTGGCAGCTAGGGAAACTGAATAAGAGGCTGAATGTAAGAACTGAGCATAAATCCTGTCAGCTTTGGCTTGTAGAATCTGTGGCCTAAGGAGAGATCAAGTTTATCTAGGACTGAAAGGCTGGACCCAGAACAACGAGGAATGTCGTCTACACTGAGGCCCATACATTTCCTGGATGTTTAAGGAGGGGAGTTTGAATAAGGTACAGGACTAAAAAAGGAAGAAGTGACCAGATAACAGTGTTTGGCTTGAGAGCCAAGCCAAGTGCTGGGCATGCTCAGTGAACCCAGCGCACTTGGTCTTCCTGTTACACTAACAACCGCTCTCACAGGGCTGGAGCTATCTGAACCCTCTTTCAACTGACTTGCCCTAAGCAAAAGCAACACAGACTGGAGTACAACATTCAGGAACACAGTCTTCACTGGAAAAGCTTTTTTTCTGCACTGGTGATGGCAGGAAAAAATTACTCCCAGACAGGCAAGGGTTGATGGGAAGTTGACTGGCAGGAGGCCTCTTTGGGGACTTTGCATCAGGAATCTCCCTTTGCGACAGATGTGTATTGCAGTCATCCAGGGTCAGCATCCACACTTGAAGTCCTGGGCTACTTGTGCCCCAAACACCCCCTCCCCCCGCTCTGACCCCACCTCTGTCTCATAGTATGGTACTGTAAAGCCTTAGCTGCTCATGCCCTGCACCATATACTTGCCCCACGTTTGCTACCATCAAGACTACCTAGGAACTCGAGAATCAAATGCTGATTCCTGCCCTCTCACCCCCAGGGCCTGGAGGGATTCTGATAGTGGAGGTAGGGAGAGGGGGGATCCAGAAAACACATTAGCAACAAGCCTCAGAAAGTGATTCTGACACAGATATAACCAGACCAAGTTTTGGAAGCATTGCTCAGCATCTTCCTTCCACTTCACTTCTTCAGGGCTCAGAACCTTACCACTGGGGCAGTGGCAGTGGTGAGGATGCTGGGTTCTCTGTGATATCCATTCCCTCTCTTCCTCCCCCCTTTGCAACCTCAGTTTTCCAGGCCTGTTCTCTCTCCTTCCCCCCTCTATCATCACAGCTTCCCTCTGCCCTCACTGCCCTCCCAGGGACCTTCAGACTGGTGCAGGACACCTCCCTGCAAATCTTCAGCCCTCACCAACTCTCATCCACACTATATTCTCCTCAAAGTGTGCTCTTTCTTGCTATCTCCAAGTCCACTTTTGGAATTCTCCTCTAAATTCCAGCCAGCTTTCACTGGTCTCTTCTACAGCTTCTCTAGGTCTCCAATTACATCTTCAAGGGCATAGTCAAAAGCCTCTTTATACTCCCCCTCCTTGACCTCGCAGCTGCATCTGCCACTGCCAATCACCCTCTTCTCTGAAGACTCTAGCTCTGCCGGGGCGGTCATTTCAAGGCTACACCACATTTTGGCACAGAAGCAGTGAGCCCAGCTCATCCCCTGTGAACAGATCTCAGGATTTTGCAAGCATTCATACTTGTCACTGTGTCATACGCTTCCTTTAATCCCCTGAAAATTGGAATAGCACTGGGGAGCCTAAAAGAGGAACTCTCTCTGCCATTGGTCGTCTTTCTTGGGAATGCTCAAAGATCTGGCCCTACAGTCAGGACCAGCTACCTAATTTGTGGGGTCCAGTGCCACATGAAAATGTGGGTCCCTTGTTTATTAAGTATTAAGAAATTTCAGGACAGTGACAGCGGGGCATTCAGCTGTGCACAGGGCCCTTCTAGGCATGAAGCCCTGTGCCACTGCCGAGGTCACGTGCTCAGGAAACCAGCCGGGCTTACAGCTGACCCTGCCTATTAGTTCAGTGACTATCTAGACCATGGTGAGAACATGGTAATAATTCAGATAAAATCGGAGCATGCATTCCCAAGTTATCAGCTAGTTTTCCCAGGGAAACACCCTTCCATGTTCACAGTTCTCACTTCTCACGTCTGTCAGCTCTCCCGTGTCGTCCAGTAAGGGGGTGGGGAATGATCCAGCAGAGTCCCTCCTAAAAACCACCAGAAAGAGTCAGCTCCGCAGGCAGAGCCCAAGCATCATCATCATCGTGGTTGTCACTTTAAATTGGAATATGGAATATACGGAATTGAATCCCAAGCTGGCTCCTCCCCACGCTGAGCCCCTAAACCCCCTAAGACCGACTAGAGATTGAAACTAGAATCCCAGTGGCAGCAGGTCTCCCTGCTTTCTCTGGGGCAAAGCCAAAAAGAGATAAAGAAAGTGTTGTATTAGGCAGCAGTAAACAGGCGAGGGACAAGCAGGCCTTTAATAAAGCAGACCTTCACTGGGGCTAAAGTGGCCCTGGGCTGACCCCACCCTAAATCCTGGCAGTGTCCAGCAACAGGAATTCAGAGGAACAAAGACGCTGGCATCGCCTGCTGCATCCCGCGCATACATAACAGAAAGCAATGCAGAAACCCGCAAGCAAAGAATACATAAATACCATTATCCAGCATTTCAGCCGAAGCTTATTTTTTTAGTCCAGACGACTATGCTATTCTGCTTTCTCTGCCTCAAATTTCTGTCTTGTGACTCACAGGGAGAGCCTTGGAGACAATGAAATATCCCAGAGATAGGTCCATCTCCCTCCCTCCAACATCAGGATGAATTTCCTACCACATTTGTTTTTTTCCGTTATTAACCAGGCATGAATGATAATATTGCCTGGGCTTGAGAACTCATCTCTGTCAGTGGTAAACATAAATAATGAGCCACGTTCACAGCAAAGCATGCCAGAATTTCATTGATTAACAGCCTGTGCCACAGCCTCTCTTTGAAATTAAAAACACTTTCAATGACACCGAACAGAAAAGGCATTGCATGAAAAATATTTCCAAGTGGGGTTGTCATTAAAGCATGCCAAGAATAGAACTGTTTTTATTTAACCATCCTCTCTCCTCTCCTCACCCTCCCTCCCTTGCTGGCTGGGAGGCTGCGTGCAGTTCAATCACAAGAATTACAGAAAGTATTTCCATCCATTTGAGTTTCAGAAGCTTCAAAAACAGACCTGGAGATAACGCTTGATGTGTCTCTTTCCCCCATTGCAAGTGATAATGAAGGAAAGTCCGGCTGTTTGGTAATCTATAGAAGAATTTTTATATGTCTTACCTATACATCAGATTCAACCCCACTCACTGCCTATGTCTAAGTTCTGCCCTTCGTCACAGCCTCCTGACCGCTGTCCCTGCCCCAGCTTTGTGCCTCTTCTTCATTGGGATACCACTGCCTCACAGAATTTGCAAACTGCTCACTGGAGGGCCAGGCTCACTGCAGGCGTGTTTAGATTTGCACGTGCGGTGAGTTATTTCATTTGGTGTGGATTTTTAGATTTTGAATGCCTGAAAAGGTGGTCCATGTGCTCGCTACATGGCCCCCTCAGCATCCCCCCATACCTCGTGCTACTTGCTCTGGATCCCCCTCCTGCAGAGGCATTCGTTCCTCTTCTTTGAGGAGTTGCTAATATTTGCCTATGGAATGAAGTCCAAGCTCCTCAATTTCTTATTCAAAATCCTCCACCATGTCACCCCTGTGAACTTTCCCATCTTTATGTCTCACAATGCTTTTACCTCTACCGCCCCGATTTCCTCCACCACCAGCTTTATCTAACTCTGTGTTGGGCCAGGACCGCTCTTCAGCTCACCGCAAGCCCTTTTCGTCCGATTCCCAACTCACCTTGACTCACCTTGAAGGTCCTATTGAAATGTCACTTTCTCTGTTGTTCTCTGCAGTCAGTCTAGTATGCTAGAAAAAGCTAGGAATCTGGCATCAGCCAGACCAGAGTTCAAATCCCAGTCTTTCACTTACTGGGTATGAGAACTTACAATTTTCTTAAGGTCTTTGAAGCTCCACCCACTGATTTGTAAAATGACAATGATTCATACTGTCATCATAAGCTTGTTTTGAATATCAACAGAAATAATACATAAGTAATTCTTGGCACAGGTGCCCATTATTATATGTCCTGGCTCCACAGAACACACTATAGCACTTTCAACATCTGTCTCCTAATGAAGATATTTGTGCAAATGTCTTTCTCTTCTACAGATTCACAGAGCAGGAACCTCATCTGTTACATCACTGCATTCCCCGCAGTACCCAGCGCAGACCTCAGGGGACATTTATTAAATGTGTGTGCTTGCTCAAAATTCTCTTCTGCTTTAATGAAACTGACAATCATGTGTTTAGCTAGTACCCACGGGAGGAACCAGGCTGCAAAACTTTAGGTTAACTTATAATATTTAGACTTCTCTCCTTATTTTTAGACTTTTATCCACACAACTTAGATTTTAATCCCCCAAATTATAATGGTAATAACTTTATATATATATATCTGTAATGAATATATATATACATTTTTTCTTTTCTAGTGCTTCACATGTGCCAGGACCAAGTCTAGGTGCTTCACATTTATTCTTTATGATAATCCTCACAATAAATGTGGTAGGTGAATACCTTTTTCATCTCCATTTTACAGATGAGGAAACTGAGGCTTGGAAAGATTAAGGATAAGTACCTTGACTAAAGCCATGCAACTAGCATGTGGTTAGACTGGACCCGAACCCAGGAAGTCTGGCTCTAGAAAACAAGATCTTTACCACTGCCTCCCACCACCAGATAAGTTGTAATGCAGAAAGTAAACGGGACTGATCCAATTGTCACTTTTTCACAAGCAACATAACCTAATTCAACCGATGGTTTGACTGGCTAGACTTGGTGTCCACGTGTGAGCTTGTAAGTTATTGCAAATGGCTGGCAGATGCTTTGCTCCCCAGCTATCCCTATAGCCTCTGGCAGGTGGCCCTGGGTCTCCTGGAGGCCCCTTCTTACCTCTCCTGTAGATCTAGGTGTGACTCGCCAAGGAAAGTAATAGTAGATCACAAAGGTGTGCAGCAGCGGGGGGCTACTCCCTGGAGGACTCATGGGGTCAACAGCAGCATTCTCAGGCCTACAGAGATAAGGACCAGTTTGTAGCTCTGAGAATCACTCATACTTTCTCCTTGGCTCTTGGGGCTCCAGATATAACCCCCATAGTATGTTGCTACTTTTCTTCCAGAATCCAGGATCACAGGACACTGTTTTCCACATTGTAATCAGTAGCGCTGTTTCCCAAACTTTAATGTGCAGACTAATTATCTGGGAATCTTGTTTAAAATGCAGAATGTCAGTAGGTCTGGGATGCCTGAGATTCTGCATTTCTAACAACTCCTGGGTGATTCTGATCCTGCTGGTCCATGGACCACACTCTGCATTGTAAGAGCCTATGGAACACCAGCCTCATGAGAAAGGTTCATAAGAGATGCTATTATTCATTACAGAGGACCTCTTGCAGCCTGTAATGTACTAGGGTGCATTGCAAATCTGTAAGAAGGACCTATAATACACAGAATTTCCAGAATTAATTTGCACAAAGAACCCTTTTCATTAGAACATCTATAATCATCTATACGAATCAAGATTACGCTCAATTTCTAGTAATAGAAAATCCAAAGTAACAGTGGCTTTCCCCCTTCCACATAAAAGAAATGTAGATAGTCTAGGGTTGGCATGGCTCCTAGCAATGTCAGAGACCCAGGTTTCTACTAGCACGTTCCTCTACCCTCCTCAGCACGTGGCTTTCACATCAAGGTCAAGATGGCTGCTCCAGTTTTAGCCATCACAGTGCGTGAAAACCAGGTGGACAGGCAGGAGAAGGACATAAGACTCTCCAGGGACACTTCCAGGAATTTGCACACTACCTCTGCTCTAATCTCATTGGCCAGAACTTCATCACATCACAAAGGTGCAAAATAGGCTGGGAAATGCAGTCTGTATTTTGAACAGTCATATTCACAGCTAAAATCAAGGGTAATATTACCTAGAAGGGAACAGTGGATGTTGGAAGGAAATAAGCTATTTCTATTATATTCTTCTAAAGAACTAGTAAGAATATTTTGGAAAATAATGCTCTGGTCTGAGTTTGCCATTTGCCATAACTGGTTGACGAGTGAGCCAGGACAAGCCTCTCCCTCTCTTGGCTCCCATCCCAGAGCTTTCTCAGTTACTCTGTGGTTGCCTTCCTTGTGGCGGACAGGAGACCCCAAGGAGTCCCTGTCTGGGCTGCTGAAAGCTGTGAGGAGAACATGGGTGATGGACTGCTGTGCCCAGCTCCCCCTGGGCTCAGAGGACACATTAGTGTCACAGAAGAGAGGAGAGAGGCCAGGACACTGAAGAGTGAAATTATGGGTTGTTATTTTGCCATTGGACAGATTTGCACCAATAGGCAGAAAACAGCATCAAAAGTTATATTATTTATGCAATTTTATAATGAACCCAGTCTTTTTGAAGACTTCTCTGTGAATTTCTCAATGTTCCACCATTCCATCCTTACTTTACTGTCTGTAAATGTTGATGACCTGCTATGGAGGCAGCAAGGCTCATTCTCTGACACTGAACCACTGAGCAACATCGGTTGTCTTACTGTGATTTTTATACTAAATAAGACAGGAATCTGAGGGGCCTGGGGAGAGGGAGAAGCATTTATTGACTAGGTGTTTGTACATATTTATCTTATTTAACACTCTCTGCAGTTTATGACACAGGCCAGAAATAACCAAGCTGGTAGTTGAGCCAGGTATCCCTGCCTCTGAAATCCATCTCCTTTTGCCAGGACTTGAAGTAGGAGCCTTCTGCATGTGCTGTGCATGCTCTTTGTCTCCCCTGCTCCACCCTCCCCCCTACCGCATTCTTTCACACATTGACTTTGTGTTCATCTTTTCCCAGTAATTAGTAAATTATAAGCCCTGCATCTCAAATTCTTGACATTCATTTGCTGTCCCCCAGTAATTCATTCCATTTGGTATTTGCTTTGAAACGACACCGAAGTGCTCGCTAATGCGGCAGCACTCCCTTGCCTGGATGAGGCTCTTCACCTCATTTATCACATTGCGCTGCTGGTCCTGAAGTCTGACAGGCAATTCAGGCTTTCTGAATGCAATTCAGGCATTGATTTTAATCTATGAAGCTTTGGCGTCTGGGTCCTGGCTGCCATGGAAATGAAATCGCTTCTTGGATACTTTTCTACAGGCTGCTGCTAACTGTTCTGAAATGCAGGGCTCTGAGAGACATGTCTGTGCCTCTCCTGAGGTAAAAATGTCCAGTAGAAATAGCTTCCTGACTTTAACCATTACTGTGAACACGGAAGAGAAATCCAAAACGAGGACACATACATGGAATGTGCTTATATTCATAGCTGTACACACTGGTTTGAGTATAGCTAGTTAAAAATAAATTTAAAAATACAGAAATCTGAGGTGGTCAGCCCATTTGCTTTGTAAACTGGAAATCTCTGAGCCCGAATGGCACACTGAGTGCCAGGAGGCCAATGGGAAAATGTGATGCTCTTTATGTCTAGTCTGCTTTTTTCTCCCACACAGGGGGAACCGGTGGCGGGAAAATGATCTAAGACGATGCTTTGTCAGGGTGGGGACAGGAAGAGTGAGAGGTGGTGCTTACACTAAAGGTGAGGAGGCAGACAGTTTTCGTGCCTGGGAATATGACACCACCTTTGCCCCAGTCAGTCTTGACGCCTGGGAAAGGGGTGAGGAAGATGAGGGCTGCGAAGGGGATTTAAAGGCTCTCCACCCAAAGGTTCTTGCTCTCTGCTGGTCCTGCTCAGGGTGGCGTTCATTTCAAATGCAATTGCTTGCTTCAGCTTTTAAAATTCTGATGATGTTGGTATTAGCAAAGAATGTGACAAGGTAGTTGACTTGTTGACTCAAAGGACAGAGCTTTAATTTTTTAATAATAAGAATGTGTCCAGCCTGGCTGGTGTAGCTCAGTGGATTGAGCGCGGGCTGGGAACCAAGCAGTCCCGGTTCGATTCCCAGTCGGGGCACATGCCTGGGTTGCAGGCTGGGTCCCCAGTGAGGGCCATGTGAGAGGCAACCACACATTGCTGTTTCTCTCCCTCTTATCTCCTTCCCCTCTCTCTAAAAATAAATAAAATAAAAATCTTAAAAAAAAAGAAAAAAAAGAATGTGTCCAAAAGTCAGAAACTTGAGTAAAAGTGAAAAAAGAAAAAGATGAACCTGAGGCATTTTAACTAGCAAATGACAGTTGAATCCACTCACGTAGCTTTATTATTCCATGGAAGAAGGTGGTTAGATGCGACTCGTTATGTAGAGAGTTGTACGGAGCATGTCATTGGCTCCCGAAAACATCACGAAAACATCACTTCCTATGAGATGTTTGGTAGCCACATGTAACTCAGGAAGCAGATGCCAGTTTCAGCTTTCATGAGCACTGAAGGATAAACTCAACTACAGTTCTTTGGTGCTTCTGAATTACCCACTCTTGTTTAGAAAATCATTGTGAAAATTCTACCAGCACTAGGAGCTGCAAATGTAATATCATAACCTGTTCTCTTGAGGGTTTGGTCCCAGCAAAGCCAGGCCCAGCTGGGAGATGAGCTGACATCAGATGGTACCGTATCAAGTAAATGCACCCTGACTTATTTCCAAACTACAAATCGTGGCTCTGTTTGTAAGACACCAAAACAACTGTGTGATAAAGTCCATTCCATCCAGAATCTCTCAGGACAGCTGATTGGAACATAAATACAGCTCGGCTAGTCACTCTGACATTTCAAGTGTCACCTTAGGTACGTTAGGAGTGAATAGTAGGCAGGAAAGATAAACTCACTTTAAAAAAAGACACAACCACACATGGATGTTTCTCACCCTCTTTTTCTCCTTCCCTTTCCCTCTCTCTAAAAACAAATAAATAAAATATTTAAATTTTTTTTCCTTTATTGATTCTAGAGAGAGGGGAAGGGAAAGAGAAAGAGGAAGAGAAACATCAGTGTGAGAGAGAAACATCAATTGGTTGCCTCTTGCACGTGTCCCCACTGGGGACTGAACCCGCAACCCAGGCATGTGCCCTTACTGGGAATTGAACCTGTGACCTTTTGGTTTGCAGGATGACACCCAACCAAATAAGCCACACCAACCAGAGCTAAATTCATTTTAATTTGGACAATTTCAAGCCAGCCCTGGTGGAACCAACCAGACAGCTGCAATGGCAGTGAAGGAATGTGGAAACTTGGGATAATGAGTTGGGCATGGAATGAGAACCTGAAAACCCTAATCATGATGCCCTTAAGGGTCCTGGTGCATGTTATCCCTGCCCTAGGTCCCCTTTAATCTCAATTCCTCCCCTGTTGTAAGGCGCACATAATGGGCAGTTGCCTATATTCAACTAAAGGTGTGCTGCTTGCCAGTACTTTATTGTATGAGCTTGTGACAAATTCCCTTCCACCCTACCATTATGCAGCAGCCACAAGGGCTCTGGGATGTACCCAGAGCTGATAAAGGCATTGTCTTGGCCCTAAAGTGCTCACAGCATGTTTTTCTCCAAGGTCAACTCACTCCTTATGGGGAACAGCACAGCAGCATATTTAATAGCACTGCTACTACCTGTTTTCTCCCAGGGAAAGACTCTGTGCCCAAATTCCCATCAGATCCTTGGATGTAAAAGACACCAGTTGGAGCACAGAGTAGTCCTGCCTTCTCTGAGAACAGCTTTGACTCACAGGCATGGGACCCCAGCAGTCCTGTCTGTTCCATGGCCCTGTTTCTTACGTAGCTGACAGACCCAGGGGAAAGGAACCCCGGATGGATCAATCAGGACCACCTTGCTATCCACAATCAATCATCTGAGAGGTAGGTAAAAATGTTAGCTGTTTGCCCACAACTAGTAACTCTCTTTTAAACTGGCCAGAACCTTACATTAAAATACTTAACCTGGGTACTTCTATAGAATAAGAACTTAAACAAGACAGACATTGCCCTTCTGGAGGTGGAAGCCGAAGAGCAGCAGTTCCTGGGCCCTGTGAGCTGTCTTATTCCCCGGCAAGCCAAAGATTCTGGTCTGCAATCCAAGGCGGTGACACCTTCTCTCCTCAGAGAGAGGCAGAGATAAAAGACAGAGTTTCCTGGGGACATTTGATCCTTGGGGGCCAATTGCCCCTTCACCCTTTTGTTGGCAGTTATAGGAGGCACCCCATTATTCTTCCAATAAGTTCTCTTTTGCCTGAGTTAATTAGTGTTGGGTTTCTATCAATTATAGCCAAAGTGACACACTGGCAAATTTTCTCGTCCTGACAGCTGGCCTGTCCACAATTAGATGACCCTTCTTGTGTATTTTTTGCCTCGAATCATCCATTTGTCCTTTTCTTCAAGGATGCCTCTGAGTCACAGCCTGCTATATGTGGCACCCAGATGTTCAAGATTTGCTAAGGACACCACTCCCTGACGCGAATGCTCACCAAAGAACTTCTCTCCCCTGCTGCAGGTCACATCCTTACCTCCTCTCTGTGGCTGGGGTTATGTGTCTCCTGGCTCAACGCCTGCCCGTTCTTCCATTGTGCTACCCCTCCCTCACCGCACACACACTCCATGATTGCTTGGGATTTATGGCAGATTGTGGTGAAAAATTGGCACCTATGTTTCCTCCTCCATCCAGGACTCTGAACTTTCCCTGTCCCCAAGAATTTTATTCAGCATTCTTTCTCCCTTCTTCCTCTTTCCTCTGTTAGCATTAGAGCCAAACGATTGGACAACTGAAAACGATCTCTTCTTTTTAAAAAAAAAAAACAAAACAAAGCCAAGGGGGCCCTACTTTAGGGCTTCATTTTGGAATACTTGACCTTGATTTCAAAAGACTTTCAGGGATCTTTTTTCTGAAGATATTATATAGCAAGGCCTTGACAGCCTCAGATTTAATACTCACCTTCTCCACTTGTGGCAGACATGGTTTTGGCTGCAGAGTATCTGAATTTCCTTCCTGTGTTCGTGAAATTGGGAGGAGGCAGTACTCATCTCTTCCTACGGAAGCTGAAAAGGACTGATAATTCACTCTTCCAGCCTCGTTTGCAGCTAGAGCGTAAGCATCCAAACTAGGGATGGCCCACCAGATGCACATACTTGGGACTTAGAATCAGAGACTAGTTAGGCAAAAAAGATGGGATCACGGATTACCCATTGGGTGGTGGCAGCAGCAGCACACAGTCTGCAAGGGCGCCATGCCTTGGTGCCTCCAGTGGGGTTCAATGCTCAGCAGAAGGGCAGCATTGTTCACATTGGACAACTTCTGTGGCATTGATCTTGGCTGAGGACTGGCTCTCATACTTCACTTGTGTCTGCTCATTTTCTAAGCCTGGTTCTCCAGCCTTCCTCAAGGATTCTGTAATGTTCCCAGTGTCCTTTTGGATTCAGGTTGCTTGCACCTAGAAACCATGAATGATGTGCCTGCTAAGTGGTCACAACAGACAATAATTAATTTTTTCTTTGCAGCACAACTTTTAAATATGTAATTTGTAAGGCTAACATGTAAGATCTAGTTGCTTCACTGGTGAGTGAGCCTAGCCGATGCCCTGTATCCATGACTCAACACAACTTTCTTCTTTTCTTGTGAAATGGTAACAGACAACTTGTTTCTTTTGGCCAGGGGGAGGGAGGTGGAGGCACAGCTGCTCGGTTGAAGCTGTGATAGAAGTGATAGACATGCCGAGAAAGCAAGACATGGTTCCTACCCAGAAAATAGCTTAATAAGTGACTTAAGCCTGTGCATAACATATAATCAATCATAGATCTAGCAGGATCACTTCAGCGATGCTTCTCCTATTGTTAGAGGGAAATTATGTTCTATAGTAATATGTGAATATTTGGTTTATCAGCTGAAGCAGGATGGTATTGACAGTGAAAGGAAATGCTAATCATGGAAATGCTAAGACAACAGACATAAAGGTCGTACTAAGTAGCAGAGTGGAGACCTGGACATTCTTGAAGACCGTGGGGTTTAACAGGCGCTGGGTTATGTCTGGTGGTGTCTACCCCACAGCACTCCGTTCATACTCTTCAATCACATTCTCATTCTTTTTCTTTATGTCCATAGCTAGAGACCAAGTGTCAACATGCCTGCCACTTGTGTGCACCCCCTATTCATGCATCTGGCAATACATTCTGCATTCGCATGCATTCTTTTTACAGGGGCGATTTCCATAGCAACAGTAGGAATATTAAAAAGGCACCTGAATAATGCTTTAAAGCTAAATCACCCTCTTTAAGAAGTCCTTTCTCTAGGGAATTACAGGCTATTGCCACACCGAGTTTCTTAGCTCCTTGCCATATATATACATTTCTAGCTACAGCTCACTGCCTTCCAGTTTAATTAATTACAAACACTTTAGCCTCCTGCTTAGCCCAGAAGATAAAGAGAGATCCTTGCTGGACAGCTGTGGTTCAGAAGTGTTTTATGAACCAAGAAGGATGGAGGGGAAAACTTGCATGTTTTGAGTGCCTACTAGGCACCCAGCTCTTACTGATTTTATCTCGTTTTCATAAAAACCCAGGCAGAGCAAGGACACTTCTGCAGTGCAAGCTGAACCTGTGTGAGGATGGGAAATTTTACATCCGACATCCTATTCCTGTATCTCATCACTGAGGAAGCCGGAGAAGAAGGGCATGAAGTGGTTGGAAAGACAGGGCCTGGGTGGGGTGGTGGTGGGAATGAGAAGTTTGGGGGCATGGATGTAAGTGGGAGAGCTGAAAACATAGGGCTCAGGCTGGCTGTTGTGTTTCCAAATCCTTCATCTCATCACAGCAAAGGAGACAGAGGGAGGAAAGAATAGTACTGATTCATTTGCTGATCTAAGAGGTGACTCCCTGCAAGCAAAGGGTATTTACTAATTGGGACTTGCTTCCTTGAAACCTACCTGTCAGCCTCAATGAGTGTTCTCTCTCTCTCTCTTTTTTTTTTTAATTTAAAGAAACATATATGTAGTGCTGTCTTTTAAAATAAAACATCAGCTCCCTACAAGAATCTTCATTTTCTTGAGATTCTGCCACTATTTTTTCTCCTTTTGCCCTTTGAACCAATATGAAAAAGGTTAGTCTCAGCTGTACTTGAAAATTTAATTCACTGATTTTTTTTGTTATTCATATAAGTATTTATTAGTCTCCTCCTTTGTGGCCATCATGGTGCTTTAGGCTGAGAAATGTGGATAGACATGGGCTTTACCCTCTGAAAGCTTGTCGTCTAATTGAAAAAAAGAAATTAACCAGTTAATTATAAATTACAGGATTACGAATTGTGATAATGAAAATAAAAGAGCACATGATAATGTTAAAGGAGCTAGAGTGTGGCCCTTGTTCCCAAACATTCTGCTTTTAAGATCTACCCATTTGAAGGATGAGTGAGTTAACACAGTTATCTACCTTATAGCGTGAATAAATTCAATCACATTGTTTTCCTCCAAACAGATCCATGTGATCCATGTACCGAGGAAGTGTGAGGATTTGTGGAATCAATAGAATAATTTGGGAACATTGGACATTATTTGGCGGGAAAACCTGATCAGGGAGGGAGGGAGAAAGACACAGAAAAAGAAGCTAAAAGCACAGAAAACATCTGTCCTAAGAAAGACTTTACCCAACACAGACATACCTAGAGAAAGGTATATATGTACAGGGTCTGGCAAAAGTACCACCTGCTTGAGTGTGGTCAGTAGGGGAAAAATACAGGTGTAATAATTTATAGTTTTAATTTGAAAATTTCACCTAAAATGTTATGTGATATACTTGAGTGTGATATTGTTATGTTATAGAATCACATGCTTATGATTTTATAATAAAAGATTTTGTAATAAAAAAAGGGATATTATTTGTGTTGGACCCTGTAATATATAGGGAGTGACTTTAAATTCATTTGTCATTAGTACCTGAGCTATTCAAAGCTAATGTTCAATGACTTTATGATTATTAATAAGCATAGATGTTTAGCATGCCCTCTGAAACCAAGTAGCATCTTGTCATAAAGGTTTACCAGATGGCTGCATTTGATTCTGCCAACTGTACCATATTGAAAGGGTTCCCTTACCTGGGCTGAATCTGCACATCTCTCTCATTATTACCTGTCAAGCCTGGACTCCTGAATAAGATAATGCAGTACATGATTAAGTTAAATAAATATTGTTTATTCTTAGATATGACTTTAGTCCTAGTTATAATTTATTCCTGTTTATGTCCCTCATCCCTCTTTGCTCCCTTATTTTAGTGAATTAGATCAAACAACATATAAACTTGAAGTCTCTCTCCCTTTTCCTTTATTTTAGCCTGAAGCCAAAACAGAACTAATTATGAGAAATCAGCCCCTTGGTTTGCTTTTCCAGGTTCCACCTGGCCCTGCATGTCCCTCTGGATAAAATCACCTCTTAAGATGAAGGCTCAGACACTCTGTTTTATCATTCTAAAGGCAGAAGTGAAAAGAAAGTTCTCCCTGGGTTATTGTCATTCATTCACCCATCCCACCAGGGTATCTATTGCCAAATCTTGAGAAGGGTGGGTGGACCCTGCGGAAAGCTCATGTAAGGTTTCTCCCTCAGTTTAGAGTGGGCATCAGTTTGGGCAGTGCATGAGAGGGCTGTTATCTTCTGTAAGGAGCTAATGTGAGCTTCCTCTAATATTTCTCCTGCTCTCCACTCAAGCAAGTTACATTCTCTTGGAGTTTGAATCTCAATGGGATTTTGCTTTATGTAGATTGGAACCCTTGTATGTTTTTAAACTTATTTTAATTTAAGGTGTGTCCAGGAGCTCCTTCTGTGTGCCTCAGATTGAGTGATCCTGACAGTGTAAACTATGTCTTAATAACATTTTATCTACCATGTGGCTTGCTTATAGCTTTTGAAAAATAAATTTGAATTAGTCACTCAAGTGTAAAGCAATTTCTCTGCTTTTAGGAAATTTATAATCTAGTGATATATGTATATATCATATACATACATATATACACATACATATACATACATATATATACATACATATATATATATGAAGTACAGTCCTCCCTTGGTATCCACAGGGAATTGGTTCCAGGATCCTCATGGATACCCAAATCCATGTATGCTCAAGTCCTTTATATAAAATGACATAGTATTTGCATAGAACCTACCCACACCCTCCTGTATGCTTTAAATCATCTTTAGATTACTTATAATACCTAATACAAGGTAAATGGTTGTCATACTGCATTGTTTAGGGAATAATGGCAAGAAAAAAGTCTGTACAAACACAACCATCATAGGCCTAACTACATAGTATATGTCAGTAACAGCGTAATTTTTTTTCTGAATATTTTCCAGCCGCTGTTGATTGAATGTATGGATGCAGAACCCACTGATATGAAGAGCCAAATCTAGAGTGGTACAAAGGGAAGTGTTTTAGGCTGGAAATCCAAAGCCCGTGTCAGAGTGGCTCTGCTGTTTATACATGGTGACTCAATATTACCTCTAAGGCCCCCGGTTTCCTTATCTGTAATGTGAAGGAGTTGGATTAGGTAATATCACGTGACTCCCTACACATGCTACCTACAGACCATATTCCAAATCTATTCCTTGCCTCCACATCCTCTACCACTTCTGTCCAAACTACTGATGCAGGTGTTCCAGGGTTTCAGGAACCTGAGTGTCTCTGACCCACTGTCTGCTTGGCTTTCCACAGAAAAGAATTGAAATGTGAGTCAGTATTGAGTTTAAAGTGAAAATGAGTTTTTAAGCAAAGAATTGAGACAGAGGGGAGGCTACTCCACAAGCAGATCAGCCCCCCTTTAGCAGAATTTGCTTCCTGTATTGAGGTTATTTAGTTGGGGGGAGTAGGATACTCTAAAAGAGGAAGAATATTCAAGATCTTTCTGGGAAAGGGGTGAGGATTTCTCGGAAGAGCTCCCTTGGCCATTTTGTGTCCTTATATGGGATTTCCGTTTCTGATCACAGAGGTTTGGGGTGTGTCGTTCAACATGACATAGCATTATGACTAGCTTTTAATGAGGCTAGGGATTATGTAAGCTGAAATTAGTCACCGTGTTGGATCAAGCTGGTCTCTTCTGGTTTTCAGTCATAAGTCTGGTGGGGGTGGTCTTACTTTCTTGATGACTGGTCCTGTAGCTTTTATCAGCTGCAGCTGTTTCACCACATACCCCGTCTCACTGCCATGATCTCATTCTTCTATAATTGTAAAAGCTCCCAGTTTCCACACTTCCAGTCTCGTCATCCCAGAACTCATTTTGCAATCAGAGTCATCATCACTTGAAAATACAAATCATATCTTTTCACAAGTTCCTTCCCTACTACCTGAATTCTCCAACAGCACCCAGCCACACTTAGAATAAAACACAAGCCACACAGCAGGTCTTCTCTGCCCTCCATAGCCTGACCTCTGACTATCTCCGACTTTACCTTCTTGTGCTCTCCCTCTCGTCCACTATGTGATAGTCACCTTCTCTGTACAAACCATTTCCATAGTCATTCTGTCTGGTTCTTCCATCGAGAACCTTCCCTTCCCACTGGACTCATACATGCTGGGCTTTTTGCCCCATGCATACCTTGTTTTCTCTTCATTCCTCTGAGTAGGATCAGGGGACCAATGGGATAAGCAGTAGAAATTGAGATTGGATTCTAGTCTAATCAAGAAATTAAGTGGAGATAACATCAAGGTTTCTAATTTGGGAGACTAATAGAGGCAGGAAAAAAGAAGAGAAAGAACAGATTTGGGACATGTTAAAGGAACTTCCAGTGGTTAGTTTATGAAACCCTTGCCCTTCTCTCAATCCCTTTCCTTTATCAAGGATACATAAGCTTCTTTTTCAAGAAGAGGATGGTAAGTATAGTCATGGTTAAGCTGGTTACTATGTTCAGTGTCTGCTCTGACCAATCAATGCACTATTCTGATTGGTCAGTGCCCAGTTGATCCAGGTGTTAACATTCTTTTAATAGCATGGCAACTGGATATCGTGGTCTTTCAAGTGCCCCGCTTCCCTCTCTGGACCATCTTTGCTCTATGTAAGAGTGCCATTCCCAGGCAGAGCTTCCCAAATGTTTCCCCTCAGGACGCCTAAAGACAGGAACTCCTGGGTTTAAGGTGGTGGGGACACCCAAGAAACAGGCCAAGTTTATTCAAAGATTCTTTTCTTTAAAGCTTATAATTCATCAAAATTTGCATTCGCTTTATAAGAAATCTGTATTTGCTTTCATATAAAATTAATGTTTCGAAGTCCTTCAAGGTTTGCTGTTTATAGAACGGGCTTTGAAGTCAGAACTCCAAGAAACTGGGTTGCTGCTCTGCCACTCACTAGTTCCACAACCTTGAGTGAGTTACTTGGCCTCTCTGAGCTTCCCATTCCTCCTGTGTTTGTTTCTATGGGCCGTGAGCACCCTGAGCGCCACAGTCCGTGTTCTGTCCGTCCGTGTATTCCTCACAGAGGCTAAAAGAGCTTCCCATCCAGAGACCTGACTTCGTATGTGTCCATTCCTCTACCTCAGACATATGTGCATGTATGGTTATCCTGTTTTTACCACTAGATGGAGAGCACGTATCCTGGGATTTTTAATCCATTAATAAATGAGAGAGCGAACATTTCTCTGTAGTATCTTAACCAAATCAATTTACTTACTAATGGCAATATCATTAAAACTGGCTCTCAAAATATGCAATTATAACTTTCAGAACTACTTATTCTTAAAACAATGTAAAGGCAAAAGCAAAGGAGAAACACCAACTCTAGGATAGCAGTTACCTCTGGGGATGGAATAAATTGGAATTGGGTGGGAGTGGGATGTACCTAACAGCTAATTTCTTATTTAAAAATAGATATGTGGTAAATATATCCAAAGACATTAACCTTGGAGTTGGGTAATAGTGGTAAATATATATGTCTCATTATCTTCTGTATTTCTCTGTTTGAAATTTTTCACAATTGCAATTTTGTTTAAACTAGGGGAAAGATTCAAAGATGAAATTTATATTTACTGCTCCTATCTCTATACATACTGCCTAGTGGGCCTTTAATGTTCTCCGCAGAGAGATGCGTTTGCAGCAGCGAACTACAACGCAGCCAAAAGCATACACTGCCTCTCCACTCGGTCTCTTCTGCTCTCACTCCCCTACTGGCCCTCACAGTTTGCCCAGAAGTTCAGGCCTTTAAAGGGGATTGCCTAAAGTCATCTGACTAATTCATTTTTGTCTTCAAATTGGATTGTTTTCAACTAATCTGAAAGATGAAGAAAAACTGTTTCCGTATGTCTGTTCTGGTTACTATTTTTATGTAAAAAACCACCCCGAACCTTAGTGGCATAAAACAGCCGTTTTGTTATGCTCATGAGCTCTGTCTGTGAGGCAAACATTTGGACAGGGCACAGAGGGTGAACCTTGTCTCTGCCCCACGGTATCTGGGGCTTCAAGTCAGAAGACTCAGGTGTTGGGGTGGGCAGGAGGTACTTGGTAGTTGGGAGTGACTTGTTAGCAGGGGCTGAAATCTTTGGGAAGCATCACTGCTATGTGTCTGGCAGTTGATCCTGGCTTTTGGCTGAGTCTTTAGCTGGGACTGTTGACTGAGGCATCTCCTGGTTATAAACAAGTCACTGTAGTTGGCCCGGATTCCATGGGAAGGGGCAGAGACTCCTTGCTGACGTGGAGGAGGTATTAAAGAATTTGCAGGCATATTGCAAAACCATCACAATATCTTCTTAACTCCACTATTGTAATGGAGTGGAGTTGACAAACCTGCACCCCACTTCTTCTTTGTCCACTCAGGTGATACACATGAAGAAGGATTTTACTGTATCCACTAAACTATCTAGAAACGTGGTCAAGTTCCTTGACCATATCTGGTCAAGTTCAGGCAGCTCAGGTACAAACTAGTACCATAATTTATTTTATCAGCCCTATACCTTTTGGAAGCTGACTAGCTTCTTCTTCTTCTTCTTCTTTTTTTTTTTTACCATTAAACATAAATGTATGCGCCATAAATAACATATGTAATAAAATTTTCACCATAAATGAAGTGTTATCCAAGGAAGAATTTATTAACCACTACTGCTACATAACAAATTACTCTAAAACTTCATGGCTTAAAACGACAAATATTTATTAATCTCACAGCTTCTGTGCATCAGGAATATGTGAATAGCTTAGCTCAGGGGCTCTGGTTCAGAGTTTCTCATGGGGTCGCAGTCAAGGTGCTGGCCAGGGATGGGTCATCTGAAGACTTTACTGGGACTGAAGAATCTGCTTCCCGGGTGACTCACTCACATGGTTCTTGGCAAGGGGCCACAGTTCCTTACCGCTTGATGGCAGGTGAGCTTAGTTCCTCACTATGTGGGCCTCTCCATAGGATTGCTTAAGTGTTCCCATGATACGACAACTGGCTTTTTGCAGGGACTGATCCAAGAGAGAGCAAGGAGAAAGCCATCATACCTTTTATGTTCCCGTCTTTGTAAGTGGCACTAAGTCACACCTGCCATACTGTAGTCGTTAGAAGTGAGTTACTAAATCCAGCTCACTCAAAGGGAGGGGAAGTAAGCTTCGCCTCTTGAAGGGAGGTGTATCAAAGACTTTGTGATTATGTAGTAAGACCACGGGGAATTTGAAGGAGAGGTTTCTCTCATTCTGTCCCGAAGGGATCTGCCTCAGGACACCTGTCCTTTTTTATGCCACCAATGTGGGCAAACAAGTAGTTTTTATATGGAAAATTTGAAATCAATTTCTATTTTGCCATTCAGGTGGGAAATACACCTAGACTTCTTTCTTCTACTTGCTCCTTTCTTTATAAGATGGGAACTGTGATTCATGTTAATAAAAACATGGAGAATGTTTTAAAACATTGTATATTTTATCTTTATGCAGAACTGTGGTAATACTGTGGAAGTGTGGGTATCCCCATGACTATTCCAACATCTCATCGACACTAAGGTTAACGTGGCCATCCAAGTAGCCTGCACAGGTACATCCTTTCTCGTACTCTATTCTGTTGCATAGCTTTCAGATCTCCAAACTTGAATGCTCAGGATGACAGATGAGGCCGTGCTTTAGGCCCAGGAAGATCATGAGATGCAGAAAAGCTACCCTCTTCAAAAAGCAAAGCCCAGTGAAGCAGCACGCAATCCTGAGTAACTCTGTGTCATCTTAGTGAGATATCGCAGAAAAGAGAAAATTGCTCCTTTATCTGAGAAAGGGAAACTTACGTGGCCCCCAATTCAGATACTGAAAAGGAAGATCTGCTGTGATTCCTCACTTGGGAAAGTCAGTCCTGAGGACCAGGCAGCCAGGTCCCTGACAGGGAGGTGGGGTGACTTCCTTCAAGGAAAAAGAGTAGAATTGTATCAGGTTCTGGATCTAATTCAACTTGACTACTTAGCAGTAAAGATAAATTGAACCCACAGAGAAAACTGAAAATAGCATTTTCCTGGCAAGTCCTTCAATGGACTTAGTGTGTTTGGATTTATGAGGGGGTGGATGACCTTCTCTGCCTTGCTTTTTCACATTTTCATTTTTCCAGGACTGATTTTCCATCTGGGCTAACCAGAACCTAAAGTTGCTGAATCAAACAGAGCCAGTAGGTCTGACCTGAGCTGGCTGGAACATGCACAGAACTGGGAAACACATATAGACTCCTTTCCGAAAGGCCTATCAAGCAGAAGCCTGCTCCCCCTCCACCCTCCCTGTCTCAGGTCATAGCACGGAAAGAGAACACATCCTGTTCTTCCAACTCCAGAGACACCACTGCCAAAGGAGCAATAGCAAACCTGGGGGTGCTTCCATCCAAGAGGCTGGCTGTGTGAAGGGGAAAGATAGCATTATCTAGTGCAAGGACATTGTCGTACAGACCTGGTTACCATCTCATCATCCTAGGGTGCTAAGGCTGGAGAAGGCTGGGGTGGTGGACTGATCTCCTTCAGCACCAAGGGAACTATGAAAAAGCAGTGCACTTGAGAAGGATTCAGAAGTACGGGAGCACTGATTGGTCCTGGAAGTATCTGGCGGAAGTGACAAAGGGACATTGAGGCAGAAAGCAGTAAGATCAAGTGGGGGCCTGGAACAGTCCTGGAATGTCAGTAACAAGAGGTGGGAAATGTCCTAGAAGATGCAGCCTTTGCCAGAATGCCATGAAATTTCCCCACACTAGGGGAGAAGGAAGACAAGAGAGAAAATCCAGAATTAACTGAACTCTAAGATAAAAAGACTGAGAAAGCACAGAGGCTTTATGATTAAGAAATGATTAAGTTTGTATGTTCTGCCTTGACCAGTGTGGCTCAGTTGGGTGGAGCATCATCCTATAACAGAAATTTTGCCAGTTTGATTCCCTATCAGGGCACATGTCCACGTTGCAGGCTCAACCCTCCCTTGGTGTGCATGCACGAGGCAGCCACTCAGTGTTTCTTTCTCACATTGATGTTCTCTTTCTCTCTCTCCCTTCTCCTCTTGCTCACATGAGGATAAAATAAACCTTTAAAAAAAAAGGATTGGACTTCTGATCAAGATGGTGTCATAGGCAGACATGGCTTGCCTCTTTGCACAACCACATCAAAATTACAACTAAAATAGAGAACAACCATAACTTAGAACCATCAGAAATTGAGGTGAATGTAAGTCTCACAACTACGGAATTTAAAGAGCCGCATCCATCTAGACTGGTAGGAGGGGCACAGATAAGGAACAGATAAGGCTGATCCCACACCCACATGTGGTGGATAAAAATCTAGGAGGGATATCTTCGGAGCAAGGAGTCCCAGCCCCACACCAGGGCCCCCAGCTCAGGGTTCCAGTGCCAGGAAGATAAGTCCCCGAAACTTTGGGCTCCAAAACCCAGCAGGGATTGAGTTGGTGGAAGAAATGGCTGGAGACCCAAGCAGTTCCTCCTAAAGAACCCACAGACATGGACCCACTCCCTCTGAGCTCCAGCACAGGAGTAGCAGCTTGAAGGGCACCAGCTGCATACAAGGAGAAACTGAAGTGTCTGGCATCAAGGTAAACAGAGGCCGTTGTTCATTTTCTAAACCTCTCCCCCATAAAGCCAGCAAGCTGGTGCTATATCTGAGATTCCATCAACCTGGTTAACACTGTTTGACCCACCGTGGAGATCCCCAGAGTCTCCACCCCACCCAACTTACAGGCCCACCCAAGCTGCTTTTCTATATGAATGGCTGGTATTGGATCATGCTTCACAACTTCCTAAATCCTCTCAAACATGCAACAGCTGGCATAAGTGAGCCCCAGGTCTGGCAAGCAGCAGCCAGCCTAGTACAGGTTGGCTTCTCCTGGAAATCTCCAAACCCAGCACAAGTAGCAGCCATCTCAGATTGCTTTATAGCTCAGGAAGGGTAGCCCCAAGCAAAACATAGGTGGGGGCTGACTTTGGTCTCCCTCACTTGGAAAATCCCAGGGCCAGCACAACAAGTGGACAGCTGCAGACCACATCAGAGCACCACCACCCTGCCCCTGAACAGCTGATCCTCCGTGGAGGAGGAGGTTAGTGATTAGTTGTCCTAGCCAATCCTTGCAGCTGATAGGTAAATCCCTAGGTAAATCCCTCTCAATCTGCCAACAGCAACCAAGGCTCAACTATAAGAGGAGGGTATACTCAGCCCACACCAAGGGCATACCTCAAGTACCCAGCATGGGTGATAGGGGAGGCTGTGCCACTGGACCCTATAGGACACCTACTACATTAGGCCACACTACCAAGACACAGAGGCAAAGTAGCTCTACCTAATACATAAAAACAAACACAGGGAGAGAAAGAAATAAGGCCCAAATAAAAGAACAGATCAAAACTCCAGAAAAAGAACTAAACAAAATGATAACCAATCTACCAGATGCAGAGTTCAAAATACTGGTTATAAGGATAATCAAGGAACATAGTGAGGACCTTAACAGCATAAGAAAGATCCAGTCAGAAATGAAGGATATACTAATTGAAATAAAGAACAATTTACAGGGAAACGACAGTAGAGTGGACAAAGCCAACAATCAAATCAATCATTTGAAACATAAGCTAGGAAAAAACAACCAATCAGAACAACAAAAAGTAAAATGAATCCAAAAGAAAGAGGATAGTATAAGCAACCTCTGGGACATCTTCAAGGGTTTAACATTCACATCATTGAGACGGCAGAAGGAGAAGAGAAAGTGCGAGAAACTGGAAATCTATTTGAAAAAATAATGAAAGAAAACTTCCCTAATTTGGTGAAGGAAATAGACATGCCAGTCCAGGAAGCACAGAGTTCCAAACAAGACGGACACAAAGAGGCCCACTCCAAGACACACCATAATTAAAATGCCAAAGTTTAAAGATAAAGAGAGAATCTGAAAAGCAGCAAGAGAAAAGAAGTTAGTTACCTACAGGGGAATTCTCATAAGACTGTCAGCTGATTTCTCAAAAGAAACTTTGTAAGCTAGAAGGGATTGGCAAGAAAATTCAGAGTCATGAAAAGCGGGGACCTACAGCCAAGATTGCTCTACCCAGCAAAGCTGTAATTTCGAATTTAAGGGCAGATAGAGCTTTCCAGACAAGAAAAAACTAAAGGAGTTCATCATCACCGAACCATTATTATATGAAATGTTAAAGGGACTTATTTAAGAAAAAGAAGAAGACCAAAACTGTGAACGATAAAATGGCAATAAATACATATCTATCAACAATTGACTCTAAAAACAAACTGAGCAAACAAGAAGAACAAAGACAGAATCATGGACATGAAGAGTGTTTTGACGGTTGCCTGATGGAAAGGGGGTGTGAGGAAATGGGTGAAGAGGTGAGGGGATTAAGAAGTACAAATAGGTAGTTACAGAATAGCCATGGGGATGTAAAGTACAGCACAGGAAATGGAGTAGCCCAAGAAGTTATACACACGGCCCATGGATGGGAACAATGGTGGGGGGATTGCCTGAGGGAGCGGAGTTGCTGGAGGGGCTGGGTGGAGGGGGTGCAAAGGGGGCAAAATCAGGACAACTGTAATAGCATAATCAATAAAAATATAATTTAAAAAGAAGATTGTATGTTCTGACATTAAGTGCATGAAGTTTCATTACAGAAAATAATACTATGTTTCTTACACACCCAAGTTCATGGTGTAAGAAAGTTTGAAACTGTTTATAAATGTGCCCTTTTCTGTCCTTTCCTAAAGTTTCCCCGCTTTTCACACCGTACGAGGGAAGAGGTTGTTTAGAGTTAGTGTGTCTCTTGGCAAATAACTATAGGTGTGTAGTATGAGTGACAGCACTAGAAAGTTTTCTAGATCGGAGGTGGGAAGACATTTTCTTTAAAGGGACAGATAACAAATATTTTAAGCTTTGCAGGTTACACAGTCTCGGTTGTAACTTCCCAGCTCTGCTATTGCAGCACAGAAGAAACCACAGACAATACATAAGTGAATGGGCATGGCTCTGTGCCAATAAAATGTCGCTATGGAACCTAAAAACTGAATTTCATGTAGTTACCACGCGTCACGATATCGTGTTCTTCTTCTGCTTTTTTCAAGCATTTAAAAATATAAAAGCTATTCTTCATTTGCAGGCCACACAAACACAAGTAGTAGACTGTATTTGGCCATGGGCAGTCATTCATCTGTCCTTATTTTTCTCTAGCCACTGTTCTCCAACCATAGAAAGGATTAATTTATTCAGGTTCATGGGTAAAAAAGCTCCTTAGGAAATGCCCAGGAGATAAAGCCTGCTTGAGGATCACGGAATCTTTTTCCAGGGGATTTCGCTGGGAATCACCATTTTTACATGGCTTCACAGCAAGGGGCAAGATTTAAACCTGACTTAGAAAAGCCACAACTCACATTCAAACTGCGACTGTGTTAGCAGAAGTTCCCGGCTGTGCTCTAAGCCCCTGGGACACGGGGCCTGTGTCTGTTTTCCCTGCTGCCATGTTGCTGGGGGCTGACGTAGTACATGAAACGGAGCAGGCATTAAATAAATGCATGTTGATTGAATGATTGAGAGATTGAAAAATCCTTTTCAACACTTTTCAAAACTGTAATTTTTCACTCCCTCTTACATGAGTTACACTACTCTCACTGTAAAAATGCATAATAATGGGTTAGAACTCAGAAGAATCATCATGCATAAATAAAAAGATTTTCTTCAAATGTTGGACAAAATTCCACATCATTGTGAAACTGCAAAACTCTTGTTAGCTGTTTAAGTGGGGACTTGTTTGCAATAAAAGCTAAAGAAAAGTAACTGCAAATATCAGAGACTATCCTTGGTAAGGAATGTGCCTCCCTGTGCCTTGACGCTGACATTAATTTTGACCCATGGAGGTGGCCTCTGCCCTTATGCCCATGACACGAAAAGCTACCTGGGTAATTTACCAGGGACTGTGACCCGAGAGGAGCCGGTACTGAAAAGCGCTGTGCTTTGTGCTAAATTGGCAGTTCTTTTCCCATTCAGCCCCACACCATGTAGGCAGACAAGAGCAAACTCAGAAAAAAAAAAAACCACATAGCTTTTAGATACCTTAATTCAGCAGTTAGTATGAATAAGCTTCATAGCTCTCCTTTTAAATTTTTCTTTTTTAAGTCCCATGTAAATTTGTAAAGGGAATCATGACATTGTGGGAGACTTTGGGATGTTAACTAATGTGTGTTACCAAGAAGAGGCAAAAGAACAAGATCAAAGATTAGTGCCTCTGAGCTGGGTGGCACCTTGGCACAGACTCCTGGGAACAGATGCTGGCTGATTTGAATAAAAAAGAGCAGAAGTAGACAAAGATAAGACGTAATTGGCTAAAAGATACAAAGCCATACTTTTGACTGGGGACAATAAAGTTTTCCAAGCAGATGTTAGAATAACTAGCTTTAAAAAACAACAACCTTAAGGAAAACTAGGAAAAGAGAAACATCGCTAACTATTTTTCCCCAGAGTGTGAATTAAGACATGGTCAGAGAAGAAGAGACCCTTTCCAAAGCCTCAGCAGGAAAAATCAATCTAGTGGAGGCCTTTGTGTTCTTGCAGAATGATGTCAGAACCCATCCCAGGAAGAAGAAAGAAATGTTTGCACTAAAGGTCACTTGAGAACTGCAAAGATAAATGCTACTTGTAATGACTTAAAAAAAAAAAAAAAAAAAAAAAAAAAAAAAAAAAAAAAAAAAAAAAAAAAAAAAGCCTTCCGGGAAGAAGAGGAGTCAACTCACTGTTTCAGATTCAATGGAAAAGGACAAGTTTTCCTGGCTGAAAACTTTCAGGGTGTCATTTACACATTCTAGAAAGTTCAAGAAACTTTCAGGGGAGAGAAACAAAGAATGTGATTGTGGAAAAATTGTTATATTGTTGAATGGTTGCAAGTGCATTTGTATAGGGGTTGGTCATTAAAAAATAACCAAAAAGGTTTCTGAGAGCAAGCAGAAGGCAGGGACTAACAGTTCCTCCACCCTGTTTGTCAATTAACCGTGAGAGCCCTTAGGTTAACCAGATATTCACGGTGCTTGGAAATATCCATATCCAGGGCTATGGAAGAAAGAACGCCAGCCTGTGAGTCTGAAGACTACAGTTCACATCTCAACCCCATCGCCTTGCAACATTGAGAACTACTACTCATAATTCAACTTCCCAAAGCCCTAGTCTCCTTACCATTCAAGTGACAATAAGGAGTGATCCTTGGTTATTGTTTTTTTAAGTATATTTTATTGATTGTGCTATTACAGTTGTCCCGATTTTTTCTCCCCTTTACCCCCTCTGCCCTTACCCATGCCACCCTTCTGCATTCCCCCCACCTTATTCATGTCCATGGTTTGTACATATATAAATTCTTTGGCTTCTCCACTTCCTATACTACTCTTAACCACCCCCTGTCTATTTTGTGCCCACCAATTATGCTTCTTATTCCCCGTACCTTTCCCCCCATTCCCCCCTCCCCTTCCTCACTGATAACCCTCCATGTGATTTCCATTTCTGTGATTCTGTTCCTATTCTAGTTGTTTCCTTAATTTGGTTTTGTTTTTTAGGTTCAGTTGTTGATAGCTGTGAGTTTGTTGCCATTTTACTGTTCATAGTGTTGATCATCTTTTGTGAGTTCCTTAAACATTTCATATAATGAGGGCTTGGTGATGATGAACTCCTTTAATTTGACCTTATCTGGGAAGCACTTTCTCTGCCCTTCCATTCTAAATGATAGCTTTGCTGGATAGAGTAATCTTGGTCCTGGCCTTTCAGGACTTCAGATATGACTTTGAGCCCCTTCTTGCCTGCAAGTTTTCTTTTGAGAAATCGGCCGTTAGTCTTATGGGAACTCCTTTGTAGGTAACTGTCTCCTTTTCTCTTCCTACTTTTAAGATTTTCTCCTTATCTTTAATCTTGGGTAACTTAATTATGATGTGTCTTGGTGTGTTTCTTCTTGGATCCAATTTCTTTGGGACTCTCTGAGCTTCCTGGACTTCCTGGAAGTCTATTTCCTTTGCCAGATTGGGGAAGCTCTCCTTCATTATTTTTTCAGATAAGTTTTCAATTTCTTGCTCTTCCTCTTCTCCTTCTGGCAGCCCTATGATTCAGATGTCGGAGTGCTTAAAGTTGTCCCAGAGGTTGCAAAGCCTCTGCTTATTTTTTTGAGTTCTTGTTTCTTCATTCTGTTCTGGTTGGATGTTTATTTTTTCCTTTTGTTCCAAATCGTTGATTTGAGTCTCAGTTTCCTTCCCTTTACTGTTGGTTCCCTGTATATTTTCCTTTATTTTACTTTGTACAGCCTTCATTTTGTGAGCAAACTCAATCATTTCTGTGAGCATCCTGATTACCACTGTTTTGAACTCTGCATCTGACAGGTTGGCTAGCTCCTCATTGCTTAGTTCTTTTTCCGGAGTTTTGATCTGTTCTTTCTTTGCTCTTCTTTCTTTCTTTTTATTGTTGTTCAAATACAGTTGTCTTCATTTTCCCCCCATCACGCTCCCCCTGCCCCACCCATCCCCGCCTCCCACCCTCGAACCTACCCCCTTTGGCTTTATCCATGTGTCCTTTCATTTGGGCCATATTTCTTTGTCTCAGCATACCTGTTACATTGTAAGGGGTAGAGCATTAGGTATTCACCAGAGCGGGGAAACCCTCTTTGTTGCGTTGTCAAGCTGTCTGTGATGGAGGGTCAGAGAGGGAATAATGCCGCTTGCTGGCTTGCTGGGCTCTCACCCCACTTTCCATCTCTTTCCTGGCTTCCCACAAGTGGATTGTGCCCTTTCAGGTGCTGATTCCCAGGTAGGTGGGTTTGTGTACATTCTAGGAGCCCTGCAGGCCTCTCCAATGGACTCTCCTATGAGACTGGAAGTTTGTCCCGCTGCCACAACCCCCATAGATTTTTACAGCCAGAGGTTTTGAGGCTTTAGTTTCCTGCACTGAAACCCTGGGTTTTGTGGTCTGTTTTCCTCCCCAGTTGTTTCTTCTGGCTTATCTGCACACAAATGTGGGACTGCTCAGTCAGCCAGCCCCTGCCTCATCTACATGGTCCTCTGCCTTGCCATTGGTCCTCTCTGCCCAGCTGCCCGCCTCTACCCCTCCTACCAGTCTGGATGAATGTTTTTTTTTTTAACTCCTTGGTTGTCAGACTTCCATGTAGTTTGATTTTCTGGCAGTTTTAGTTGTTTTTTGTTTTTAAATTGATAGTTATTCTTCTTTTGGCTGTGCATGGAAGTGAAACATTTCTACCCGTCCTCCATTCTGGCCAAAACACTCTCCCTGGTTATTGTGAAATGAAATAGCATGGACACACAGTAGATGCTCAGTGGATGCCCTTGAATCTGTTACATTTAAATTAATTTAGTAGCTAACTAGATGGAGCACTTTCTATGCGTAAGTACTTTGTTCACACTGTCTTGTTCTTCTCAACAGCCCTCTGACCAGAGGAAACTGTTATTCCCTTTATATAAATGAGAAAACCGAGGCCTAGAAAAGTTCAAAAACATGTTCATGGTACAAGTCATGAGTAATCCAGCCAGGCAGTCTGACTCGAGGCTTCTGCTCTTATCTGACCTAACGTGGGGGCAGAGAGACAGTGACTGGGCTTCTGTCATCTTCTCTTTGTTTCTATTATGTCGTGGGGAACGGGATGAGGTTTTCCCCTCTCAGTAGCATAAATTGCTTACTGACCTCATCCCAATAACAAAACTTAAAGGAAGTATCTTTAAATATAAAGGATCCAGTAATAACTAACACTTCATGGTCCAGGCACTGTTCTAGATGTTTTATTAATGGATTCATTAATTTTCTCAACAAATGTATGAGGTAGGTACCACCACCCTCTCCACTTTATGGAGGGTCTAAGCAAACTTGTGAAGGAACTTGATTTTGGACCAGCCACTGAAACACCAAGCCTCACTCAACCATTACACGGCACAACTCTCGACTTCAAACTTTCAGCAGCAAGCCAACAAGGAATTACTGGTGCTGCTCTAGCTAGGTCAGGGGATGGGAGGAGCAATGTAGCTTCCGAGAGAAGTATAAATTGAATTTGGAAGAAAAATGATATTTATTAACGGCTTCTAATTTAACTGAGTAGGGACATTTTAAGTTACTAATGTCCTGCCTAGGGTTCCAAGTCTGTGGACTTCAGCAAAGATAATAACAGGGTTGTGAGCTATTTTTAATATTTCAGAATGCCTATTAGAATGTCACTAATCATATAAAACATGGTCTTTGCATATGACAACAGAGCCTTAAAAAAAGAAAAATTTTAGGGGAAAAAATTTATTTCTAGATTTGAGCAAGCCTGCAAGGATTCCTAACTCTGGCAATGTGAATTTTTGTTCTATATGACTTGAAATAATTACAGACGTCAGATTTGCCATAATAGAGGAGAAGCCCCAATATCTAAGAGAATTCAACAAGACTCAAAAACTTGAATGAAGAAGTTGCCAACAGACATCAAAGGCAATTTTAGCCATTTACTTAGAGTTGCCAGTCACCGTAGGAGCAGGAGACGCTTTTTTTCTGCCAACTGGCTGAAGCTCGTGCCAGAATGATCCTGCTGTTTCTTAATTGTCCTAAAAGCTTGTAGCCAGCGATTTCCCTGCCAAGCCTGACCTCACTTTCATGTTTTTATAAAATGCAGATCACAAAGTGTCCCATTCAGAGTGGGAAAATGAGAAATTATTTCCTTGTCCTTATCCTCTTTGGAGCTCACCACCTAACCTGTATTGTGTCTCCCTATAAAATCAGTGGCCATTTAAAAACCTTAGGTACCTTTTTTTAAAATCCTTGAGTACCTCCTCATTAATCCTCATGGCAAACATATAAGGCAAGGGAGGGGAAATCAGTGTCATTCCCATAAAAGAATGCTAATCAGAATTGTGACTGATGGATGTGAAAATCTATATGTGATGGATTAAGTTGTAAACTGCAGATGAAATATATAGTATGCTCTTATTTTTGTAAAAAGAAAAGCCTTAACTTGTCATACCATACCATAACTGTGTATGCACATGTATACTTGCGGGCGGGGGGGCGTGTAAAAGCATGGTAGAAATCTTGCAGCAGACACTCTAGTGTCACCAATAGTTACCTCCTGGAATGGGGGAGGCTAAGTAGAAAGGGGCTGTAGGCTGTAAATGAGAACATTCATTTTTATATCTACGTGCCTTGGTGTTGCTTTAATGTTTTACAATAAACATATTATTTTTATAAATTCAAAAATAATTTTTAAAAGAGAGTATAAAGTAAATGATAGATGTCTCCCACAAACACTAAACATCAGTTCTGCCCTCTAAGAACTCAAATTTTTTTATATATATTAATTTTTTTAGAGAGAGGGAGAGAAGCATTGATGTGAGAGAGAAACATCAATTGGTTGCTTCTTGCACATGCCCTGAATGGGGACGAAACCTGCAACCCAAGCATGTGGCCCGACAGGGAATTGAACATTGACCTTGGCATTTACAGGATGATGCTCCAACCAACTGAGCCACACTGGTAAGGTTAGAACTCACAGTCTCGTTAAATTGCAGAAGACAGTCAATCACTGGATCACCTAAGATTAAAATGCACTGATTTTTATCCTCATCAAACAGCTTCCCTGGAGAGTGTTCTCTGTGATGCTTCTCCCACTAGCTGGCAGGTAGCACTTTCACACGGAAGAGAACTCCAAGTCTTGTGACAAACAATGAAAAAGATGTAAAAAAAGACCCTAATGGCCTTTGGTGAGACCGTGATCCTGGGGCTGCCATTCTTGCTTCTTTATTTTCCATCTCTCTTCCTATGTTGACCTCCAGCATCACAGTCAGGTCACTGATTTGGAGAAGTAACTTTACGACAAAGTAAGGAGAATGGGACGTATCTCAAGGAAGCCTGGGTTAGGACTAAGGAGTCCCAGGTCTTTTTTCATCTGGCTCTCTGAGTCTGAATCTTTCTTCCCTACTTGCTGCTACATATCTCCAAAAGCTGAAGACGGTCTCTCAGCTGCTCTTGTCTTGAGGCAGCTGCACCATCTAACCAGCCCTTCATGAACCACTCCCAGATCCTGGCGGAGTGGGGGTCCTGGGTCCTCTGGGAGTCACCACATGGATGTTGATGCTTCCTGCTCAGCACACCCCAGCATTCTCCCTTGAACCAGCTCCTCGTACTTTCTCTTGCTTTTCATAACTCCCTTTTCACCCGTAATGGGTGCCAGCACCTCAAGCTTGCGCTCTATTGCAAAGACTTTGCCCAGCCAGTTTGAGTTTAAATTACAATATAGTTACATAGTCTGGTAACCAGGTTGTGTTCTGGTGCTGCCTCCAGTGGCACAGAGTCACTTCACCCCTCCAGGCTTCAGGAGACCAGATGGGGAAAACCCCATCGCTGGCAAAGACACGTTCGCCAGGCACCCACACAAGCACTCACATCTGAACATATTTTCAGAATGAGTTAGGAAGGTGGTTTCAATCTCATCTCCACTTTCCACTGGCATGTCTAATCCTGGGCATGTTAGTTCTGTGAGTCTCAGGGTCCTCATCTGTGAAGCGGAGAAAATGACACCACGCACAAGGGGTTCTAAAAGAATGAGAGAAATCATTGAGGCGAAGCACTTAGGGTTGAGCCCGGAACAGAGGAAGAACTTTGTAAATGTCAGTGGCCATATTGCCCTTCCTTCATGCCCAGGATCTTGCCTGTGTGCATTCTCCCCTGCGGCTACCCCCAACTCTTCTCTCCTTTTTTCTTTGCTCTTGTTCGGTTTCCCCTCCCCCTCTCTTTTTCCCCCATTTTCACTAAAAACGGTTGAGGGCTGGGAAAAGGGTAGATTTGTGTCTTTTAGATGTGACAACTAAGACTAACTAAAGGATGACAGCAGAGGTACCTACACTCTTCCAGCCTTGGTGCCCAAAGAAGCGAAGTACTGCAGCTATAGAATGAGTCCCGAGGTTAACTGAGACTGTCCAACCATTTAAATCCCAAGTTCATGTAAAATGCTTTATTGCCATCACATCATTCATACTTTTGCAATGAAAAACCAACGTCAACATTAGATAACTTCCTAGATGTATTTTTTCAAACTGTTTTTGTGAAAATTATATTATAAGAAAACCTGTTAATATCCCTTTTATTTATTTTTTCTTAAAAATTTATTTTTATTTTATAGTTACAGAAAAATTATTTTATAATTACAGAAAAATATTTTCAATAAATTATAAGTGAAATTTTTGATAATTATACCACCCCACATTCTTTTGTATTTTCCTCTCTGTAATCATTTTAATTTTAAATATTAAGAACACATTTGCATATATAGTTTTTTGTGCTGTGATGCTCATAAAATTTTTTTTTATAAACAGAACTTCCCAAGATCTGCCATTTTCTCCAGATTTAACCAATCGCATATTGTGAGCCATTTTGGTTGTTTGCAATTTTGTTGATTTTGTCTAGCCTACATCCCTTCTTCTCTTTGATAATTAGTAATGCTAAATATTTTTTATGTTTATTCATCATGAATATTTGTGAATTGTCAGTTCTGGTCATTTTTCCAGTGGTGGTGGAATCCCTGTCATTGTCCTGATCACAGCATTCGGGGCCAGGAATGGTCAAGGTCAGGTTAGCTCAGAAATTTGAGTCGAGAAGAGGATGGCAGACTAGGATAGACTTCATCGCATTCCCAGCAGTCATCTTCCTGGTACTGGCATTCCCTGGGACCAGGTGGTGCTGAAAGAATTTTTCTTTCATTGTCAAGAAATTTATCAAAAATTGGTTTGCAAGGACATGCAAGCCTGGTGTGGGGCCCGAAGCTGAATGGAAAGCGACCAAGTCATGGACCTTCTCAAGGCAGCTTCCAGCTCAGCTAAGGGAAAGAAATCCTAGGAAGAATGATTAATGAGGGAAACACCATGAAACCTTCCTTATCTCTACACAGAAAAATCATTCCTCCAGGCAGGAATTAATTTTTTTTCTAAATAGTTCCCTTTTTGCTTGAACCTTTCCATCTAGGCTCAACTCAACTTTACTTGGAAATTTCCAGAAGACAGAGAATGGGAAATAGACACCCATGCTCCAAATTTGGGATTGTACTTCAACCAGGAGCTTTCTGGGGCCATCTGTCTGCCAAGCCAGATTGGGCAATTCAGGGAAGGCAATTGTAGCTTGAGAACAAGTAGAGATGTTGGTTTCCTTTCCAAGAATAAAAACCATTTATTTTACCTGTCACCCTAGAAAGACTGGCCTTCCCTTTACCGTAAGTCCTGGCCTTGATACTTGATGATCTCCCACAGTTTGGGGCCCAAGAATACACATAATTTTATCCATGAAACTCTAACACTCTTGCAGTCCGATGAAATCTTTAACTCTGGAGCTCTCAGTGCACAGAGGCTGTCCTAAGCTGTCCAAGGAGGAGTCGCCCAGGAGGTATACTGCTTTTCTAGATGCCAGGTCCTGGAGGGCTGGGTGCCATTGACCGAAGGGGAGGAAGTGGGCTGGAGCAAAGTCAGGGGCTAAGGATATCATCAAAGATACAATTTATATTGTATAAAAAGATCAAAGATCAATTTACATTGCTTCTCGCTCAACACCCTCCTACCACCCATATTACTTTGAGTAGAAGCCAGTGTTACCACAATGGCCTCCAAAGTCCTCCATGACTTGGACCACAATCCCTTCCTTACCTCTTTCTTCTCCTTTTCCTGCTGCTGTTTACTCCACTCCGTGCACATGACCAATGCCGCTTCCCCTGCTGGGGCAAATCCTCACAGCACCAGCAGCTGGGTGCTACAGATAATGGCACTCCAGTAGCGGAACAGGAAGCTCTTTCTCAAAGGGAAGCCCATGTGGTTTATTCCATGGCTGCCACTCTCCCCAGAGCAATTGTTTCCAGCAGGCATTGCCCATCACAAATCCCCAACCTGCCAACCATGTCTGGCTGGATGTCTCAACTATGTGCTCTCACAGTGTCCCATAGTTAGAGCAAGAGCTTGTTCACTTGTCTCTCTCTGCTGCACCGGGGACAGGGGCTGGATAATGTTATTCACCGTTGTGTCCCCAACTCTACCCAGGGCTTGGTACGTAGGAGACATGCAGCAGATGGCTACTGAATGAAAATATAAATGAAGAAGTGATTATCAGCTGCCCCCATTCCTTTAACCTACTACAGAATTAATAAACTAATCTTGAACCTAGTGAGTAGATGAAAATGATAGTACCACTGAGGACTATCAGGCTAGCCTTTCTCTATTTGTTGCTATGTTTTACTTACTGATATGCACTAATAATTACTGCCACTTTTACTTTGGATTTAGATGTAAAACTGTATCATTACCTGAGGAGAAGCTCCCAGATTGCCAAACATGGGAACCCTGCTGAGGACATAAAACATCAAAGAGCTCAGAAGAAATTTGTCTC